>CANDYM010000745.1:0-139575 GCA_947397865.1 Polietes domitor
TTAATGAAATCCGTAATTTGAAAGGAAATGTTAATCATAACATTTGATCAGATACAAATTTGCATTTGCACGTACATTAGAGAGGGGCAACAACAGCGAAAAAAAGTTGCTGATTTAGATGGACAGCAATCGGAATCTGAGTCAGTCGTTATTCTGAAAGATGGTTTATATTGGAGTTTTGCAAACATTTGACCTGAAATAAAATTAAACTGAAAGTAGCAGCCAGATCTATTCATATTGCCTCTACAATGTTCAGGTCATGGATGCTTTGGCTTGGAAGGAACCATAGAAGATGGTTGGATAAAGCCTAATTTATATCCAAAATGTTTCACTACGAAATAACTCAAAAACTAGGAAATTAAATAACTTCTAATGAAATGACCCCAAAAAATCAAGTGAAATAACACCCAAGTAGAAAAATGAAGTGAAGCCTAAAACACATGAAAAATTCCCCAAATTTGAAATAAAACAACCTATTTCATAATAAACAAACCCATATAGTAACAAGTAAAAAAGGCGTTAAGTTCGGTCGGGCCGAACTTTATATTGCCTCCACCATGGATTGCATTCCTCAGAGGCGGTCGATCTTCGTAGATTTGTAGTAATATTACAGGAAAATATATATTTTTTTAAATATAGCCAAACAAAACAAATACAAATATTGAACAGATATAAATAAATATAATATTTTTATTATTTCAAAACACGCTTCCAATGCATATCGAAATAATACTTCAAATCAATTAAAACAAGTAAGGAAAGGCTAAAGTCGGGCGGGCCGACTATATGATACACTCCACTTTCTATCGGAATACAATTCAATTCAGTAAAAAAAAGTGAAACGGGAAATTTTTTTGTATGTTTTCTAATCACAGGCTAATATGATCTGGTCCAATTTGTCAAATCGAGAATAATATTTGTATCGGGGCTATATCCAAACAAGTGACTAACTTTCACAATAAGTTCTTCTAGTTGAAGTATAACGTGTTATGATCAATTTGAAGAAATTCAGTGAAAATACGCGGTTTCTGGGGGAACGAAATTTGTATGAGAGCTATATGTAAATCTGAACCGATCTATTTTTGAACCGATCATTTTTACAAGAAGTGTTTCCAGTTGAAATATAATATGTTTTGTCAATTTTGAAGAAAATCTGTTGAAATATGTGGATTCTAGAGCGGAAAAATTTAAATTGGGAGCGAAATTTGTATGGAAGATCTGAACCGATCTAACACATTTTTACCACAGGTATTTCCAGTTGAAATATAAGGTGTTTTGTCAATTTTGAAGAAAATCAGTTGAAATATGTGGATTCTAGAGCGGAAAAATTCAAATTGGGAACGAAATTTGTATGGGAGATATATAGAAATCTGAACCGATCTAAAACATTTTTACCACATGTGTTTCTAGTTGAACTATAAGATGTTTTGCCAATTTTGAAGAAAATCTGTTGAAATATGTGGTATCTAGAGTGAAAAGGGTCAAATCGGGAGTGAAATACGTATGGGGGCTATATCTAAATCTGAACCGATTTTCTTCAAATTAAATAGCGTTCGTCCTTGTCCCGAAAAACTTCGTTGTGCAAAGTTTCGTTTGGTTCTGGCTACAATTGCGACCTGTATCGTGATACAACAATAGATGGACAGACGGACGGAAAGTGATTTTAAGCCGATCGGTATAATTAACAATGGGTCTATCTCCCGTCCTTTACACAAACAAATGCACAAAGACATAATACTCTCGTGGAGTGTATAAAAATAAATAATCGTATATTTATACTTTCGTAAAGCTTAAATACCATAAACATTGGCAGATAGTGGGTGCTACATTTGGTTGTATTTCCATTTTACTCGAATTTCAAAATCCATTATCTCACGTACATAGTACAAAATAACCTAACTTCATGATTCGACCAAGTTTTGAGTAAAAGTAAAAAAGTACGAATTTGCCAAAATCATTTTATTTTGCGTGTCTATGTAGTCAGGTAAACATATACACCGAATTTCATGATTCTAGTTGCGACCATTTTATCCCCTTTTTCCTATTATACCCCCTTAAGAGTGCGACTTTGTAAAATCTCTTTATTTTGCGTTTCTACGCAATTGGATATGCACACCGAAATTCTACATTCTATCTGTAGTCGTTTAGATGTTACCATTTTTATCCCTCTGTACCCATTGTACCCCTAGAAAGTACAAATTTGGAAAACAACTTTTATATTTCGTCTGCACAGTCAGAGAAATGTATACTCCGAATTTCATGACTCTAGCTACGGTCATTTGGTTGGTACTATTTTTAGCCCCTTTTTCCATTTTAACCCTAAAAAGTACGAATTTCGAAAAATCCGTTTATTTTACGTGTCTACGCAATCAGAGGAATGTATACATTCCATTCCATGTATATCATTATTCTAGGTACAGCCGTTTGGTTGGTACCATTTTTATCCCTCTATTCCCTTTTTACCCCTGAAAAGTACGAATTTGGAAAAAATACTTTTCATGTATCTACTCAACTAGAGGAATGTACACACCGAATATCCCTTTTTGTCCCATTTCAACCCCTAGGAATAAAAATCACTTTATGGTGCACGTTTTTGTTATAGGGGGAATGCGCATACACAATATCAAGAAAGTACAAGCAGACATATTGAAAAAAATGCTTAAATACTCAAAATATTAGGGGTTATTATGGGTATTTTTAGTCCTTGTAAGGGAAAAAAATTTTCCCTTTGGGCCGATTTCGCCCAGTTTCAATCCCAACCGATCTACGATAATAACACGCATTTATGGAACATTCGGACGTCCTTTCGTCCTTTCGTTTAGATGCTAACGTGCTTTCAACAGACGGACGTACAGATGGACGGACGGACATGGCTAGATGGTCTTCGAATTTTATCACGATCAAGAATATATGTACTTTAAGGGTCTCAGGTCAATATTTCAAGGTGTTACAAACGGAATGACCAGAGATACAAGCCGACCGATTTTAAGTCGACAAGCCGCCGCCGCATGTTTCTGCACGAGCCGCGCCGCCGTCGATTTCATCGGCTCAAGTCGACTCAACCACGCCGCCGTCGATTTCATCGGCTCAAGTCGACTCAACCACGCCGCCGATTTCATCGACTCATATCGACTTCAACCACGCCGCCGTGATTTGACGGAGTTCTACCTCAGTCAAATCTTACTACCAAAATAGACAACCCACTTAAAATTACAAAAGAAAATATAAATGTCAACTTAGTCGACCTACTGCTGTGAAATATATAGATATATCTTTCATTTATGTAAGTCAATTCCAGTACGTGTGGCCATGTGTTCCTATAAATAACAATATCTATTGTGTTTCTTTAGTATGTCAAAGTAGGTAGAGTATTATCATTCTTTGGAAGGATTATGATATTCAAGAACGTCAGGTCAAATATGCCTCACATGAAAAGCTGTAATTGCAAAAATATTTATTAAATTTATCCATATTATACACTTTGGGAATTGATTCCTTCTCCCAAAAAATAATTGTATGGGTAAACAATTAGGGTATCCAACCGATTAAATTTTATTCGATTAATCGAATAATTTTTGTGAAATTTTTGTTCGAATAATAAAAAATCATGATTTTCGAATAACGAGTAATTCGAATAAATTGTCCAAAATAATCGATATTATAAGTTTTGCCTTAAAAAACTAATGAAATCGTCGTATGCTTTGTATGATAAATTGATTTTGAATAGCCAGTTTGCTCCATTTGGTTACACCAAATATAAAACCACAATTTTTTCGATTTTTGATTTGTATGCTCCACAGATATTAAAATAACGATTTATCCCACTTCATTTAAAAATAGCAAAAACTGACCAATAGCTTCGGAATTATTTAAAATTTAGAGAATAGTAATTTCATAGAATAGTTCTGTTATAAATCATATTATCCATATTCGAAAAAAGTCAATGGATAAGTTCTGATATTATGCTCAGTTAAGGGAAGGTTCTTTATTTTTATAAGATATTAAGATTTTTGTCAACTTCTAATGAATTTCGAATTTCAATTTTTTAATAAAATCAGATACGTAATAAACGTTCAATATATAGTTGAACTACCCGTAAACTGGCGTGTCTTGTCTATATAACTCTTATTAAATATATTTTATTTAAGTGGACAATTGTTCGGTTAATCGAATAACTCTCGACTTCATTATTCATTAATTGGATTTTTTTGTTTTCAAATAAACGATAAATCGAATAACATAAAAGTCCGAATAATTGGATACCCTAATAACAATATTAAATTATTGGAACATTGGGTAATATTAACGAATATTGAATTACTTGCCAAAAAAATAAAAGAAAATTGATCCTTCCGTTTTCCCAAAATTGTCAAATAAATACGGGTATCCGAATGACAGAACGATACGGCAAATCAGCCGTAAGCCGCAGCCGCGGGCCCATTTTGAACAGCGCCGCCGTCGCCGATAATTATGTTTCGGCTTGTAACTCTGGGAATGACAAAGTTAGTATACCACCATCCTGGAGGTGGAGGGTATACAAATCTGTGAAATGTGATCCATGGTGGAGGGTATATAAGCTTCTGTCCGGCCGAACCGAGCGCCCTTTTTACATGTTTATGTTTATACTTACCGGAAATTTCCGGGATGGTCGAGAAATTATAAGATATTTTCTTATTTCCCGGGAATTCCAAAAATCCGGAAAAAAGAAACCCTAATAGTCATCTATGACGGTCCATTACGTACTGCTTGAGTAGTCAACGTTGTCGCTAACCATTACCATAGTTATGTCCTAAGGCAGTGTCTTGAATGTGAAACATGCCTCGGAAAGCTATGTTATATCCTGCCTCATTAGATATCGCAGTTAATTGATTCCCCAGGGCCTTGTGCTGTAGTTTTATTCGAACTGGACAGTCGAATAAGAAGTGTTCGACTGTATCATCTATTTCTATTTGGCCAGTGGCCCTTCAGAAATGAGATCACTCTTGACACGTTCATTATATTCTATTCGGGCTAGGTTTACAATTCTCGGCTTTACTATTATTTCCAAGATACCATTTTTAACAGATCGGTGGACTTTCACTGCCACGGGAATGTCAATTTGAACAGATCACACCACTTGGAATAGTCTGTTATATCGAACCTGAAAGATTGTTATATTTCATTAGACCTTTAATAAATAAATTATCGATATCTCGTCAATGTCGTGTAGTAATTTCTTCCCAAGCGCCATGTGAAGTGAATTTATAGAGCTGGGCTGCCGTTCGAAAGTCTATCATTTATCTTCATTGCGCAGTTAGGATAACGTTCGCTGACTTACAACTCTGCTTCATCCGTCATTGTTGTAAAATATAATCTCTCAACATAGATTTAACAGTCGAAATTCTTTTAATTGATTTTAGGTACTGATGAACTCTCGACAACCATTATGCTCAATATGCTGCTTTGTTGTTTCTAAAACACACACCTCGTTTGGTCTGCTAATTCGTCCCATGAAAGTCCCTTTGTCCAGGAATGATAAAGAATGACTTCGGTCACATAGCACAGTCTGGACAGTTCCTCACTCCACTAGGTGGATGTTATGTGTTTAGGGCATCTTGGGTGCCCATAACGGTTCCTATGGGAGCCGTTGTGCCTAAAGATGTATGTTCATTACATGATTCATAAATAACGAAGTCTTCTTTTTCTTTGGTATCATTGGAGTTAAATAACAACAGACGAATGTATTTTATAAACATAATGAACAATTTTAATATATTGGGTTTTTTATAAACAAAGTAGCAATAAATCTCAACCTCCTCAAATAGCCGGCATTCAACTGCAATTCAAGTTTGTTTCCTAAGTCTTTTGTTTTGTGAGTAATAAACACTCTACCATCGACCACTTAATTACGTAATATTAACAGTGGCCAGCCCACCAACGTGTAAGCAAGAAAATCCAACGGAATATCTTTCGCAACTTCTCAATTCGACCAATCCCGCCTAACCAACGCGAGGTGTTAAGAAATTTATTGAAAATTTACTCAAAATCATAAATCCGTGCCGCCAAACAACTGCAACTTAATCACATACTCTTCGTAGCATTGCATTGATGGAAATTTATATCGAAATATTAAAATCAATAAATATTTTTCCCTCGGACATCTAAAAACCCGGCGAATGTGAACAATAATGATAACCTGTCGTTGGGGCTAATTTAAAACTCCACCTTCTCATTTCAAATGAAAAGAGAAACTGCACCAAAATGCAGCAGCACCTTGGCCACATACAAGTCACGAGGCAACAAGACAAACTGGAACTGGTCTCTACAGAACCTTTAGGCTTATTTTCTAATCATAGATAATGGTCGACATAAGGTGGAAACATGTGATGCAGGCGAGAGAGACTCTTCTTGCCAACTCACTTATATAACTAACTGGACTGGACTCGACTGGGCAGACATTAAGAAATATGTAAAAGACAGCAAAACGTTTAAGAAATTATAACAAATACCACAACTACAACACCAGCAACGATTGCGCCTGAATACCGGCCTTCAGAGAGTCATACTGGTCGTACTACCGGAATCAGTGGCTGCCGGTGAAGATGGTGTCAGCGTTACCCACTTTTCTCTGTTTTGCTTCAATGAAAGGCGTTGCACTATAAGTTCTGGGATGTGAAACGTGGCGTGATGTGGGGGACATTAAAAGGAAAATTAAACTTTTAATACATTTGACTTTAGGAAACTTGCAAGAAAGTTTCTTGAGGAAACTTTTAAGAAAGTTTCTTGAGAAAGCTTTCAAGAAAGCTGCTTGAGAAAGCTTTTAAGAAAGCTGCTTGACGAAAATTTTAAGGAAGTTTCTTGAGAAAGCTTTTAAGGAAGTTTCTTGGGAAATTTGTTAAAGAAGTTTCTTGAGGAATCTTTGAAGAAAGTTTCTATAGAAAACATTGATAAAAGTTTCAATAGGAAACTTAGGAAAAAGTTTCTATAGTTTCTTGAGAAAGCTTTTAAGAAAGTTTCTTGAGAAAGCTTTTAAGAAAGTTTCTTGAGAAAGCTTTTAAGAAAGTTTCTTGATGAAACTTTGAAGAAAGTTTCTTGAGGAAACTTTGAAGAAAGTTTCTTGAGGAAACTTTTAAGAAAGTTTCTTGAGGAAACTTTTAAGAAAGTTTCTTGAGGAAACTTTTAAGAAAGTTTCTTGAGGAAACTTTGAAGAAAGTTTCTTGAGGAAACTTTGAAGAAAGTTTCTTGAGGAAACTTTGAAGAAAGTTTCTTGGGGAAACTTTGAAGAAAGTTTCTATAGGAAACTTTGAAGAAAGTTTCTATAGGAAACTTTGAAGAAAGTTTCTATAGGAAACTTTGAAGAAAGTTTCTATAGGCGAATGTGAACAATAATGATAACCTGTCGTTGGGGCTAATTTAAAACTCCACCTTCTCATTTCAAATGAAAAGAGAAACTGCACCAAAATGCAGCAGCACCTTGGCCACATACAAGTCACGAGGCAACAAGACAAACTGGAACTGGTCTCTACAGAACCTTTAGGCTTATTTTCTAATCATAGATAATGGTCGACATAAGGTGGAAACATGTGATGCAGGCGAGAGAGACTCTTCTTGCCAACTCACTTATATAACTAACTGGACTGGACTCGACTGGGCAGACATTAAGAAATATGTAAAAGACAGCAAAACGTTTAAGAAATTATAACAAATACCACAACTACAACACCAGCAACGATTGCGCCTGAATACCGGCCTTCAGAGAGTCATACTGGTCGTACTACCGGAATCAGTGGCTGCCGGTGAAGATGGTGTCAGCGTTACCCACTTTTCTCTGTTTTGCTTCAATGAAAGGCGTTGCACTATAAGTTCTGGGATGTGAAACGTGGCGTGATGTGGGGGACATTAAAAGGAAAATTAAACTTTTAATACATTTGACTTTAGGAAACTTGCAAGAAAGTTTCTTGAGGAAACTTTTAAGAAAGTTTCTTGAGAAAGCTTTCAAGAAAGCTGCTTGAGAAAGCTTTTAAGAAAGCTGCTTGACGAAAATTTTAAGGAAGTTTCTTGAGAAAGCTTTTAAGGAAGTTTCTTGGGAAATTTGTTAAAGAAGTTTCTTGAGGAATCTTTGAAGAAAGTTTCTATAGAAAACATTGATAAAAGTTTCAATAGGAAACTTAGGAAAAAGTTTCTATAGTTTCTTGAGAAAGCTTTTAAGAAAGTTTCTTGAGAAAGCTTTTAAGAAAGTTTCTTGAGAAAGCTTTTAAGAAAGTTTCTTGATGAAACTTTGAAGAAAGTTTCTTGAGGAAACTTTGAAGAAAGTTTCTTGAGGAAACTTTTAAGAAAGTTTCTTGAGGAAACTTTTAAGAAAGTTTCTTGAGGAAACTTTTAAGAAAGTTTCTTGAGGAAACTTTGAAGAAAGTTTCTTGAGGAAACTTTGAAGAAAGTTTCTTGAGGAAACTTTGAAGAAAGTTTCTTGGGGAAACTTTGAAGAAAGTTTCTATAGGAAACTTTGAAGAAAGTTTCTATAGGAAACTTTGAAGAAAGTTTCTATAGGAAACTTTGAAGAAAGTTTCTATAGGAAACTTTGAAGAAAGTTTCTAGAAACTTTGAAGAAAGTTTCTAGGGGAAACTTTGAAGAAAGTTTCTAGGGGAAACTTTGAAAAAAGTTTCTTTAGGAAACTTTGAATAAAGTTTCTTTAGGAAACTTTGAATAAAGTTTCTTTAGGAAACTTTGAATAAAGTGTCTTTAGGAAACTTTGAATAAAGTTTCTTTAGGAAACTTTGAATAAAGTTTCTTTAGGAAACTTTGAATAAAGTTCTTTAAGAAACTTTGAATAAAGTTTCTTTAGGAAACTTTAAATAAAGTTTCTTTAGGAAACTGTGAATAAAGTTTCTTTAGGAAACTTTGAATAAAGTTTCTTTAGGAAACTTTTAATGGAGTTTATTTAGGAAATTTTGAATAAAGTTTCTTTAGGAAACTTTTTATGGAGTTTCTTTTAATGGAGTTTCTTTAGGAAATTTTAAGTGAAGTTTCATTGGGAAGCTTTAAGTAAAAATTCTTTGGGAAGCTTTAAGTGAAGTTTCTTTAGGAAACTTTATGTGGAGTTTCTTTGGGAAGCTTTAAGTAAAGTTTCTGTAGGAAGCTTTAAGTGAAATTTCTTTAAGAAGCTTTATGTGAAATTTCTTTCAGAAGCTTTAAGTGAACTTTCTTTAGGAAACTTAATGTGCAGTTTCTTTGGGAAGCTTTAAGTGAACTTTCTTTAGTAAACTTTATGTGCAGTTTCTTTGGGAAGCTTTAAGTGAAATTTCTTTAGGAAGCTTTAAGTGAAGTTTCTTTAGGAAACTTTGCATAAGACATTCTTTAAGAAATTGAGGGTGCCTCAAGATTGGCCCACCCATTCCGTTGCCATGGACCTGGATGTTATTAACAAGTGTGACAGTTTTGTTGCTTCGAGAAACAGATTATGTCGTTATGGCTTTAGTTGATTGTTTATTACGGCATTGAGATGGGTAAACAAACCACGGCGCTCAGAGACACGACAACGCACAACGGAACGGAGTCTTATGAAGCAACAGTTGGCCAGTTGGTTGCTGAACGGCCTTAGCCTGTTGATCCAGTTACTGGGTACGAGCAATAATTTAACACATGTTTTGTAATATGAACGGGCAAAGAAGAAAAAAAGAATCACTTTAGCTGCACTTTGCAATCACAATAAATTGCTGCCAACGGACGGCAGCGAAAAGAAAAACACCACCAGGAAAAATAAAAGATGATTGGAGGATGAACACCGTCTAAAATGGAAGATGATGTTGGTGCTGCCAGCCAGTTGCGGTGTTAGTATCTTTATCTATGGAAACATTAATTCTTGTCACTCGATAGTTTAACGAATGCAAACGTAGCCCAACCAACCAACACCAACACTCAAGACAAACGTGGTCTCCTCTTTCTTGGGCATGGATGCGCTGTGTTGCACGGCGTCAACGACGGCCGATGGTGATGATCATGCTGGTGATGCAGGTGACGAGACGTGCAATGGTGTGTGGTGCGTGTTATGGTCATCGAATGTGTGTGGTTTCGCCTCTCATCTTTCGGTGTGGCAGCATCAAACAAATAAACGGCGAGTACCCGTGTTGTCTGGGGCTCATTAATAGTTTGTTAGATTAGAAATTAGATACAAACATATATATGTACGAATATATTCGGACATGGGGACACAACATGTTTGCTCATATGTTGCATCGTGCCACAACGTGCAACCTTTGGTATGCAAGCTATGCTATAATAAGTGTGTAACTGTGTCTGTCCGAATTGGCTGTCTATCCGGCTGCACAGTGATTCCACAGAGATATGGTAGTATTTGAGGCAATTTAAACCAAGAGAAGTAAATTGAATTCGCGCTAAAATCTGACCCACTGCCTGAATCCTGGAATATCTTCCATCGCATGAAGTCTAAAAAAAAACTTTGCACTTTCGGCACCATGGGTCAAATAGGAGTTTTTGTAGGCCCCTTTTGCATCTATATAGATTGTGTGTGGAAGTGGTCGAAGTTCAGGTCCACATCATCCAATTTCGTAGAGGATTTTGTTATCGATTGCAGTAATTAACACTTTTATCGGCCAGTAACCACTGTTGTGGTGCCGTCCGTCTCGCGTGCAACATTTGCGTTGCTCATTGCATTGCATTTGACTCTTGGAATGAGTCCATAAATTATGGTTAAACTATTTTTGTGTTGTCTAACATTTAAGATGTGATGCTGCAAAAAATGTGTTAATTAACAAATGTTCTTTGTGTTCTCAACGCTGTCGTTGAGTCGTTTCTGAGTTGTGTGTTGTGTTGGCTTGACCAAAGTGGAAATTGGATACTCGCATTGTAATAGATCTGGCTGGTTAGTGGCCGGTGGTTGTTCTCGCTGTTGCACATGGATGTGTCAATATATGGTTAAGTGTGTTAAATGATCACTGTTCTAGGGTTTTGTGGAAAATTGCTTCATTTATGCGAAATGCGTGCCATGGCTGTTATTGTCTGTCGGTCGTCTGTCGATGCAGTTGGCGGTGTTGTTGGTGTTCTCTTTTCTTTTGTTGCCAACTTCAGTTGAAAATTAGCACAAATTCATTCATTTCTTTCTTTATTTTTTTATTCCATTGTTTGCATCTATATTTGTATAACGGTTTCAAAATGTTATACTCTCATCACGAGTGTTGTGTGTCTGTTTCAAAAGAACATCGTCGTTTTTATTTATGAGTTCCGTTTAGTCGTCGGCTGGTTTCTCGGTATTTTCCCTGTGAGTTATGAAATTGTCGTACATAGCCATAAGCAGTTATGTAATGAAGCGAGGGTGGATTGCACAAAAAAATGTAGCGAACCTCGTGTGCATAACATCGTTAAACGACGAATGAGTGATTGTTGTCTTTCGTGTAATTGTTCATATTCAGCACAACGCAGTGAGCTCGAGAAATATTTACTCGCCAAGAATGGTTATACTCTCACCGTAGTGTAGTGTACTCACACATTTGTTCTTCAGTGTATTTCTGAAATAAACAAAACTCAGCTATTCTTCAGTTACCCTAATAAATACAAAGTACGGTTAATGTCGTTGACACTTGAGTTGACTGACTAAAGCGTCACTCGAATTGGATCAATCCATTTCTCGTCACACTTCACCGTTTTGGTTTCTTCCAGAGAACCGCTGACCCAAACATTTTTATGGAGCGCTGGCTCATGAGTGTAATTAGACACCGTATGGAATACTTTGAATATGTGCCGCGAAAAGTATCAGGCGCACAGATAATGTAGAGCAAGAACTGACCTAGGAAACTGAATAGTGGCTGAATAGAATTTATCTAGAATGTAAGCAATACTGTATTGATGTATAGATAATTAAGCGATATATACAATGTAAAAAGAAAGACGAAGACTAGGGTATATAAACCCAACATCTTCTCAAATAAAGTCAGATTCATTTTGTTTTTGAAACCAAGAACGAAGAATTTCAATCATTGATAATCTCGGCAAGAGCCAAGCTGAATAAACCTAACAATTCACAAAGTTCAAGCCAATATTATCAAAAAGGGGTAACCTGACCAGAAAAAGGGCAGCGACTAAAAAGTTCACCCTTAGCACTGCGATCAGCTTATTACATGGCGATCCTGCGAATTACCAATCAGAAACTAAAAATACAGAAAAATTATAAACATGACAATATTAAAATGCAAAACAAATTGAAATTAAAACAAATGGGTATGAAAAGACTTAAAGTTCAACACACAAACACGCATTATGCTCCAGATGATGGTGATGGTGCCTAATATGACCAGACCGAGCAATAAGAAGAAAGCTGATCGAGAAGATGTATAACAAGAACAGCAGCTGCATAGACAAATAATTAAATATGTAGAGTGGAATTTACAACAGAATATTATAATAAACATAAGAGAAAATATCTAAAAAATTTAAATTTAGAATGTGTCAATACGTTGAAAAAAATTATTTAAATTGAAAAGTAAAAAATTTTAATTTGATTTATGAAAAAAAATACAAGAAAACTTAGAATAGTTTTGCAAACTAATTCAGAAAATAATATGCAACTATCGAGGAAAACTTAAATAACAAAGGAATTCTAATAAAGAAATTTTAAAAATATGTATGGATACAAATCCATCGTCAATGAATCAGGATTTATAAATTATACAATTTAAGTCTCACTCCACTACTATTAAAGTAAAACTGAATATATTGGACTGTTGGAACAACATAAAAGAAAGGGACTAGAGTTATTAGGACAGGAAACCAGTAAGGAAACACGGAAATTAGTGCTGGACCAAAGTGACGAGATGGACACGAAGGAATTGATAGAATATATGAAAATCATCCCGGTGTTCACGGGCGACCGAAAATTACTGGATAATTTCATATCAACGATCAAGCTAATAGATAGTACTTTATCGGACGGAAAGAAGATTAGTTTCTTTAACTTCGTTTACACTAATCGTATTGATACTAGGATCCAGAACAGGATCAGACAATTAGGAAGCCCCACTACTACTGAACAGGTACTGACACATTTAAAAACGATTTTTAAACCAAGAAGGACAGCGAACGGTATTCTTAACCAACTGACTGGACTTACACAAGGAGACCGTACCATAACGAGGTTTAGTGAATACATCGAGACACTAGTCGCAGAGTTAACAGAACTTCAAGTATCGAATCTAGGCGAGGAACAAAGGACAACTATATCCACCATGAATTACAACATTGCCTTCAATACATTCAAAAACGGATTGAACAACAGAAGTATAGTCCAGACCTTGGATGCAAGCAGAGTGAAAACGTTTCAAGAGGCAATATTACTGGCTGAGGAGGTGAGAACAAACAACGTAACTCACAAAACACTATTCCAGAAGGCCCAGAATAACCAAAATCAAGATAATAGAAACAGAAATTACAACGATAGACAACACCAAGACAACAAATACCCGAGCAACAATCGCAATGAGGGACGCGACAAAAGGAACAATGAGAACAATCGCGGGAACCCTAACAACAGTCGAATTAACCAATACAACAACAGAGGTCGCGACAACGGATATGGACGAAACCACAATGGAAATTATAGAAACAGAAATCAAGACAATACAGGATATAATCGGAACAACCAAAATGTCAACTGTGTGAACGACCAAGAATGCAACGATTACAATAATGATTTTGACGATGAACAGGGAAACTACAAGGAGCCGGAGATGGTCGAGCAAAACTATTCTCCAGATGGCCAGGAAGACTAGAAACAAAACAAATTTTCCATATGTCGTCCAATTTTAAAAATTTCATTGAACTACATATTAAAGATGTCGATTTTAAACTGAAATTCTTATTAGACACTGGAGCAGACATCACCCTTGTTAAAGAAGATTTATTAAAGAATCATAAAGAAAACCCTCAAGATTATTGCCGTTTTACAGGCATAACAGACGAAGAAATTACCTCTATCGGGTCCACAGACATAATTATCACTTTTGATGGGACCAACTTAAAACATAAGGTACAACTGGTGCATGGAGATTTCCCAATTAAAGCGGACGGAATATTAGGAAGAGATTTCCTAACAAAGTATAAATGTAATATCGATTATGAGACTCATATCTTAAAAATAAACTATAATAACGATCAATTGGAAATACCAATAAGTAATGCAGCATCAAAAATCAACCTTGTAAAAATTCCACCAAGATCAGAAGCCATTGTACCATTCCACATAGAACTAGAAGAGGATTCATTAGTCTGTAACAGAGAAATTGATAAGGGCATATTCCTTGCAAACACAATCCTACCCAAAGATGGAAACAAACACATAAAACTATTGAATACAACTGATAAAAATATAACTATTAGAAATTTAGAATTAAAAATACTCCCATTAACAAAATATGACATAATCAATATAAGCGGAAATAAAACACAGCACGACGAACAGAGATTCCAGCAAATACTGAAGAGTATTGATTTTGAAAATACGAATCAAGTTGAACAGAAACAACTGAAGGATATACTGAGGAACTACCAATCGATATTTCACCTGGAAGGAGAACAACTAACAACAAACAACTTCTACAAACAGGATATCCGATTGAATGACTCAACACCGGTCTATATAAGAAATTACAGATTACCTCACGCACACAAGGAGGAGATAGAGCGTCAGGTACAAGAACTATTAAAAGACGGTATTATAGAACCTTCAGTGAGTCCATACAATGCACCATTGCTACTCGTGCCTAAGAAAGGACAGACGGATTTAAGGAAGTGGAGACTAGTAGTAGACTTCAGACAGTTGAACAATAAGATAGTCAATGACAAATTTCCCCTTACGAGACTCGAGGACATACTCGACAAACTAGGGAGAGCTAAGTATTTTTCAACGCTTGATATGACTAGTTCATTTCATCAAATAGGACTGAAACCTGCGTCAAGACCATGCACAGCATTTTCTACACCAGATGGACATTACCAATATACAAGGCTACCTTTTGGATTAAAGATTTCTTCGAATAGTTTCCAAAGAATGTTAACTCTAGCATTATCAGGATTAGAAGCTGAAGCATTTCTGTACGTGGATGATATAATCATATTTGGCTGTAGTTTAGACCACCACAATAAAAATTTGATAAAAGTACTAGACAGGATTAAGCAATACAATTTGAAATTAAATGCGAACAAATGCTCTTTTCTCAAGCCGGAGGTAATATATTTGGGGCATCTCATTACGGCTAATGGAATAAAACCTGATCCCAGTAAATTTGATGCGATAACTAAGTATCCAACCCCGACAAACGCAGACGAAGTACGCAGATTTGTGGCATTTTGTAACTACTACAGAAGGTTTATCAAAGATTTCGCACAAATCGCAAATTGCCTGAATGCAGTAGTAAAGAAAGGTGTGAAGTTCGAATGGACAGCTGAGCGGGATAAAGCTTTCAATACTTTGAAAACTAAACTAATTAACCCACCTATCTTACAATATCCGGATTTCGACAAGCCGTTCATTTTAACTACAGATGCCTCCGACTACGCTTTAGGAGCAGTCCTTTCACAAGAAAAACTCAGAGAAGATCTACCAATATCGTATGCTAGCAAAGTCCTTCAAAAACATGAAAAAAATAAATCAGTTATAGAAAAGGAACTTTTGGCAATACATTGGGGCATACAATTCTTCAGACCATATCTTTTCGGGAGGCGATTCACAGTAGTCACAGACCACAGACCTTTGGTATCTTTATTCTCACACAAAAATCCAAGTTCTAAATTAACAAGAATGAGAATAGAATTGGCTGATTATGACTTCGACATAGTTTACAAACAAGGAAAAAACAACACAAACGCTGATGCATTATCAAGAATAAAGATTGACTCCGATTTACTAAAGAACATGATTCCCACAAATGAGGACAAGACGGTAAAGAAAACGCTTGTCATAACAAGAAGCAAGACAAAACAACAGGAGCAAGAAGACAAAAATAAAAACATTGATAGCAAATTTAAACGACTTCGCATGTGGAATTGCACATCAATTAATGATATAAAAAAGGCGCGCAAACTAAAATTTGAAACAATCAAAACAAACACGAAAATGGTCAAAGTAGAACCAGATGACCTAAACAATGAAACACGAGTCTACTGTAGTGAAGTTTCATGTCGTTCCGACGATTTCATGGAGATGCTACGAAAAGAACTCAACAAAAGACTTGTTAAACGTCCCAATCATCAAGATGATTCGGAAGAACCACAGTCAATGAAAACTATCCAATACTGTCTAGAGAACAGTGATGATATATTTGAAATAATTCCACAAGAGGAATTTTTTAAAAAATTTAATGAGCTACCTGATGTAGCAAGCGACGTCACAATAATCACATACACGAAGCCTCGGCTTGTACAAAATCACCAAGATCAAATAAAACTAATAAAACAACATCATGAAACGCCATGCGGAGGTCATTTCGGAATAAGAAAGACCACACTGAAAGTGAAACAACGGTATCTATGGAAGAACCTTGCACACATGGTTAAAGAATTTGTTAACACTTGCGACAAATGTCAACGGAACAAACAGATAAGACATACGAAGGAACCACTGACAATTACCGACACCCCTACACGAACTTTTGAAACAATGACAATTGACACTGTCGGACCTTTACCACCTTCAGAAGCATTCCGTTACATACTGACTACACAATGCGAATTGACTAAATTCATAATAGCATGCCCAATGGAAAACAAAGAGGCAAAGACAATCGCAAAGACTCTAGTGGAGAACGTCATATTGAGGTATGGGATATTCAATGCCCTAAAGTCAGATAGAGGAACAGAATTCATAAATGAGGTTTTAAGAGAGGTTTGCACACTTCTGAATATAGAACAGAAATTCTCAACCCCATACCACCACGAGACCCTAGGCACAGTGGAAAGGAACCATAGAGTATTGAATGAATATTTTCTATCTTTCGTAAACGACGAAAATTGGCATGAATGGTTACCATACTATTCATTCGCTTATAACACGACACCACATGTAGACACAGAATATAGTCCATTTGAATTAGTATACGGACGATTAGCAATATTACCAGGGGAGGAGGTAATGGCACATGGGAAAATTTATAATTACGACAATTATGCAAACGAAATGAAGGCAAGAATGAAATTTTCTCTGGAAAAGGCTAGATCATTTTTGGAGACAGTAAAATCTAGGCGACACATTCGGTCAGACCAGATTAGAAAGAGTTTAAAACTTTGTATAGGCGATTTAGTATTACTAAAGGTAGAAAATAGAAGGAAAAATATGGCACCATACTCAGGTCCATTTGAAATATTGAAGGTATTAGAACCAAACATACTTATAAGAATTAACGATGAGGAGAAATTAGTACATAAGAACAATGTCAAATTATATAAAACAAATTCAACTACAAATTAACAATATAAGCAAACATTTCATATATTTTTTTTTCTCTCTCCACGAACAATTTTATTGCACAATAATTAAGAAAACATAGCACTTAAGTAGAATATGATACCACTCTATAAAAAATACAATGACGAACAAATACAGAACCCGATCATTTTCTGAAAATCATGAAATAGCTTCACTATTGTATGATTTTTCTTAAGGGTGAGGGTGTAGTGTACTCACACATTTGTTCTTCAGTGTATTTCTGAAATAAACAAAACTCAGCTATTCTTCAGTTACCCTAATAAATACAAAGTACGGTTAATGTCGTTGACACTTGAGTTGACTGACTAAAGCGTCACTCGAATTGGATCAATCCATTTCTCGTCACACTTCACCGTTTTGGTTTCTTCCAGAGAACCGCTGACCCAAACATTTTTATGGAGCGCTGGCTCATGAGTGTAATTAGACACCGTATGGAATACTTTGAATATGTGCCGCGAAAAGTATCAGGCGCACAGATAATGTAGAGCAAGAACTGACCTAGGAAACTGAATAGTGGCTGAATAGAATTTATCTAGAATGTAAGCAATACTGTATTGATGTATAGATAATTAAGCGATATATACAATGTAAAAAGAAAGACGAAGACTAGGGTATATAAACCCAACATCTTCTCAAATAAAATCAGATTCATTTTGTTTTTGAAACCAAGAACGAAGAATTTCAATCATTGATAATCTCGGCAAGAGCCAAGCTGAATAAACCTAACAATTCACAAAGTTCAAGCCAATATTATCAAAAAGGGGTAACCTGACCAGAAAAAGGGCAGCGACTAAAAAGTTCACCCTTAGCACTGCGATCAGCTTATTACAGTAGTACTCTCACCACCATGTAGATAAATATCATTTAATTGGGACAATACGTATAAAGCATTGCAGAAATATCATAATATTATTTACCTCTATATATTATTACATAATTCAAAAATATGTATTATATTTAATATATAGTCAAAAATTAATGTATGAAAATATATAAAGTTCGCGAATGTTTTAAAAAATTGTTTTTTTTTTACACAAAATAAATAAATATTTTTTACATTGTCGCCAACTACAATATAAATATTTGTGTCAAAACATTTTTTTTTAAATACTTTGTGTTGAGCTTTTTGGACTTTGCCTCTATAAAATTTACAACTTTCGGGCTAAGTCCAATATTTATACACTCCACGAGAGTATTATGTCTTTGTGCATTTGTTTGTAACACCCAAAAGGAAGGGTGATATACCCATTGTTAATTATACCGATCGGCTTAGAATCACTTTCTGAGTCGATTTATCTATTGTTGTAATCACGATACAGGTCGCAATTGTAGCCAGAACTAAACGAAACTTTGCACAACGAAGTTTTTCGGGACAAGAACGAACGCTATTGAATTTGAAGAAAATCGGTTCAGATTTAGATATAGCCCCCATACGAATTTCACCACCGATTTGACTCTTTTCACTCTAGATACCACATATTACAACAGATTTTCTTCAAAATTGGCAGAACATATTATATTTCAACTAGATACACCTGAGGTAAAACTGTGTTAGATCGGTTCAGATTTATATATAGCTCCCATACAAATTACGCTCCCAATTTGAATTTTTCCGCTCCAGAATCCACATATTTTAACAGATTTTCCTCTAAACTCGCAAAACACCTTATATTTCAACTAGAACTACCTGTGGTAAAAATGTGTTAGATCGGTTCAGATTTATATATAGCTCACATACAAATTCCGTTCAAAATTTGAATTTTTCCGCTCTATAATCCACATATTTTAATAGATTTTCTTCTAAATACGCAAAAAAACTTATATTTCATCTAGAAACATCTGTGGTAAAAATGTGTTAGATCGGTTCAGATTTATATATTATATATAAATTGGCAAAACATCTCATATTTAAGTCAGATCGGTTCATATTTATATATAGCTCCCATTCAAATTTCGCTCCCGATTTGATTTTTTCTGCTCTAGAAACCACATATTTTAACAGATCTTCTTGCAAAATATCTTGTATTTCAATTAGAACCACACACGGTGAAAATGGTTCACATCGGTTCAGATTTACATATAGCTCTCATACAAATTCGTTCCCCCAGAAATCGCGTATTTTCAGAGAATTTCTTAAAATTGAGCATAACACGTTATACTTCAACTGGAAGAACTTATTGCGAAAGTTAGTCACTTCATTCCATGTTTGGATATAGCCCCGAAACAAATATTATTCTCGATTTGACAAATTGGACCAGGTTATTATATTAACCTGTGATTAGGAAACATAAAATTTTTTTCCCGTTTTCACTTTTGTACTAAATTGAATTGTATTCCGATAGAAAGTGGAGTGTATCATATAGTCGGCCCGCCCGACTTTAGCCTTTCCTTACTTGTTTTAAAATAAAATTATTTGTTTTTTTTTTTTTTGAATTTGTACTATACACACATTGTTATTGCTGTTGGTGGCAATTTTAAAAATTTATTTTTAATTTTTAGTGTTAACTTTTTTATTTAGGTTTTTGTTATCTCTGTTGTCATTTATTTTGGTTTAAGACCAAAAGTTGTGCTGAAGTCTTCAGCAGAACCCGAAATTGGCAAAAAGGCAAAGGGAGACCTTTATTGTTGCAGCTAAAAGTTGACTGCGCAGTTTCGAATGCCCTACCATTTTACCATTTTCGTCCATGGAAGTTATAAATAAATAGTCGTAGATCGGTTGGGATTGCAACTGGGCGAAATCGGTACAGGGGGAAAAATTTTTCCCTCACAAGGACTGAAAATAGCCATAATAACCCCTAATATTTTAGAATATTTAAGAACGCTTTTTCAATCTGTCTGGTTGTATTTACTTAATATTGGGTATGTGCATTCCTCCTATAACAAAAACGTGCACCATAAAGCGACTCTTATTTGGAGGTGGTGAAATGGCGCAATAGGGGATAAAAATAGTACTTATCTATACAAAAATTGTTGTAGATACATAATATAGAAGTATTTTTCGTACTTTTAAGGGGTCAAGTGGGAATAGAGGGATAAAAATGTTACCAACCCAACGTCTACAATATTGATTTCGGCTGTGTATGTATGTGGTATTTGGTAAGTTAGTGATCCACACTTTTAGCGGGCGAAATGGGCAAAAGTGATAAATGTGGTACAGTGAAATGACAATAACTAGTAAACTTAAAGTCGGCGTGTACATTCCTCTAATTGACTAGACACGTAAAATAAAGTTTTTTTAATTCGCACTTTTAAGAAGGAAATGGAACGAAATTCGATATTTATGCTCCATTGACTGTATGGTAGGTTGGAATTGAAAATAGCCGGAACCTGACCGAAAACTTTCTTCCCTAACAACGAATGAAATTACCAGCAATAATATCTAATATATGCAGTATTTATGTAAATTTTCTTTGAAGATTTCTGTCTTTCTAAAGAATTATTTTGATATATAATCAACATATTTTTAGACTCGCCCTATAAGTGGAGAAACATCACAATTATTTAACAAATATCACAATTAACAAAAAATATCATAATTTAAATGTTACTGTACTTCTGCGTGAAGTCGGAACGGTAATACTGTGGAATTCAATCCATGGTGGAGGGTATATAAGATTCGGCCCGGCCGAACTGTCAATGTCTCGTCTTTTATCAACATAACATTCTGTACAAATGTTTGTAGATATTCTCCTCTTTTAATTTGATACTATATCGGCATCATAGTCTGCGAATAAGTATTTAATACTTTTTTGAAAAATGTTATCCTTTGAAACTTTGTACTCCTCTTAAGTACAACAGGATGAGTAAATGAAAAAATAATAACGCCAATTTACTCCGTTTTGCCTAATGTTTGTATAGTTTCAGTTATCATCTGGATCTAGTATAACGATTTTTTGTCAAATTGTTGTAAGGTGTTATTAATGGGTCCAAATGACAGACGGACAGACAGACAGACGGTCAGTCGGACGTTGCTAAATCGATTCAAAAAGTGATTCCGTCCGCCTGTCTGTCCATATATTCATGTAATCAAAGTACAGATCGCAATTGTAGCCAGAACAAAATCAAACTTTGCAAAACGAAATTTTTCGGATATGGACGATCGCCATTTAATTTGAAGAAAATCGGTTCAGATTTAGATAAAGCCCCCATACGAATTTCACTCCCGATTTGACTCTTTTCACTCTAGATCAAAATGTGGCATATTTGATCATATTTTCTTCAAAATTGGTAAAACATCTTATATTTCCACTAAAAACACTCATGGTGAAAATGGGTTAGATCGGTTCATATTTATATATAGCTCACACACAAATTTCGTTCCCAATTTGCATTTTTCCGCTCTAGAAATCAAATACTTTATCACATTGTCTTCAAAATATCTAATATTTAAACTAGGAACAAATGTGGTGAAAATAGGTCAGATCGGTTCAGATTTATATACAACTCGCATTCAAATTTTGGTTCCGATTTGACTTTTTCTGCCCTGGAAACAACATATTTTAAAAGATCTTCTTCAAATCTGGCAAAATATCTTATAGTTTTCATTAGAAACACCCATGGTGAAAATGGGTCAGATCGGTTCAGATTTATATATAGCACCCACACGAATTTCACTCCCGATTTGACTTTTCCATTCTATAAACCACATATTTTAACAGATCTTCTTCAAATCTGGCAAAATATCTTATACTTCACACCCATGGTGAAAATGGGTCAGATTGGTTTAGATTTATATAAAGCTCCCATACAAATTTCGCTCCCGGATAGACCCAGAAACCAAAAATTTTCACCGAATTTCTTCAAAGTGAGCATAACACGTTATATTTGAACTGGAATAACTTATTGTGAAAGTTGGACACTTTATTCCATGTTTGGATATAGCCCCGATACAAATATTCTTTTCGATTTGATAAATTGGACCAGCTCATATTAGTCCATGAGTAGGAAATATACAAAAATTCTTCCCCTTTTTTACCGAATTGAATTGTATTCGGATAGAAAGTGGAGTGTATCATATGGTAGGCCCCACCCGACTTTAGCCTTCCCTTACTTGTTTTTGGCGAATTGCAATTTTTTGTGACATGTCTTTTATTTTTAAGTGGGGCTTTTCTTGAACTTCTGGCATATAGATTATGTTTTCTTAATATACTACGAACATTTTAAACATTTAACAAGTAAGGAAGGTTAAAGTCGGACGTGGCCGACTATATGATACCCTACACTTATTCATTATACCCTATGGTGTAGGATAAAAAAATTTGAACCGGGTGATATACGATGCAGGTAGAAGAGGAGAATATACTACAAATTCCATACTTCTATCTGTATTTGTAAGACAATTTGAATACAAACTGTGAATGCGAGCTACAAATCTGAACCGATCTGACCGATGTTTAGCAAAGATTTTCTAGTTGAAATATTAGACGCTTTCCCAAATTTTATGGAGTGTTAAATATGTGGTTTCTAGAGCGGAAAGAATCAAAGTGGAGCTATATATAATCTGAACAAATGTGACCCACTTTCGCTATAGTAATTTATATTAAAACTTTAAACTTTAGCTGATGTGCCGAATTAGAAGAAAATCTGTTCAAATATTCTATTTCTAGAGCGGAAATTATCAATTCAGTAGCGAAATTTGTATTGGAGCTATATAAATCTGAACTCATCTGACCCATTTTCACCAGAGCTGTTTTTAGTTGAAATATAAGTTGTTTTGCCAAATTTGAAGAAAATCTGTCAAAGTTTGTGGTTTCTAGATCGGAAAGAGTCAAATCGGAAGAGACATTTGTATGGGAGCTTTATATAAATCTAAACCTATCTATTTTTTTTTATTTTATCTATTTTATTTTGTTCTAACAACAATAGCGACCTGGACTTTGATTACAAGAATAGATGGACAGATGGACGGACGGGCGGACATCGCTAAATCGACTCAAAAAGTGATTCTAAGTCGATCGGTATAATAAACGATGGGTCTATCTCATTTCCTTTTGGGTGTTACAAACAAATGCAAAAAGACATTATACCCTGTGGTGTAGGGTATAAAAATAGCCACACACTGTTTATTATTTCGGTGGGGGAGTAAGGGGGTTTTTTGCACTAGTCATTATTATTCTGCGAATGATTGCAAGTGATATAAACGAGTTTCTGCCACGTGATTAGAATCTTCTTCATATAATATCGAATTTCTGATCATTTCAATAGAACAGTGGAATAAATCTTGAATATCGTTATATGTTTTTCCCTCAGATTTCAAACTTTTTATATGAAGTCAAAATTTTTTCATTAAAATGCTTTCCTCGTCCTACTTATCAATAATATGTAGGGTCTCATGTCGATATATCACGGTGTTCTGTGGTGGAGGCTATAAAAATAAAACGATCTGAAAGCAATTCTACCAAATTCGTTGTAAGATTCAGCTTCTAGTCCCATATAAATTCAAATCGAGAGAAATTACTCTGTCTAACTCTGGACGATAAAATGATTTGTAAATCTATAAAGTATTTCATATATATTTAATAGCGTCCGCATCTGAAGAATGGCTACCAATCCTTCTGAAGACGGCATTCACGGACCTGAAAACATGATAAAGTAGTGGACAGCGAAGTAATAAATTTCACATGCCATTTCTAAATTAATAAGCATTCTATATTTGCAGGACAATATCCCATTTTTATTCTTTCATGTATATTTAGTTTTTAGGCTGGGGTGCTACTAGTATGTCAAATAGCTTTATAACTAAATATAATCATGTTGTAATATTGGATGTAATATTTTTAAAGTATTTCAGACGTATTATTAGATTTGTATTATTTTGGAAATATCAACTGATTGCAGGAAGCTCAACAAACGACATTTTATTTAATACCAAAATTTATATAATAAATATAATTAATGATATAAAATAACAATTTTACACTTAACATTATATAATAATCAAATAAGAAGTGAAATATTGAATATAAACAAACGTTTATAATATTGTTTAAGATATAACACCCCATCAGGTGAGTTGCTACATTTTTTAATATTTTTGTTTTAATTCACAAGACAAGACCGTTTTGATCTTCACATCGTGGGCAACAAACAAGGTTCGTTGCCTAAGTCTTTTGTTCGCGCTCAAGAGAAATTTCCCATGTGCATCCATAACAATTACTACTCATTTGTACATTAAATACATTAACTGTTTTTTGTTATTTAAATTCCATTAAATGCTTGCCATGCAGTGCATTTGCACCACTCATGGGCTGCTGCTGCTGCTGTTGACCCTTATTTATTTTCACATACTCGTATGCATCTACCCATTTAACCAAATATGTTCCACCGCCATGTGAGACCATTGCGATACTCGCAATGCGCATCATTGCATTGCAGCCGAAAGAAAGTGAATTGTTGTTTGTTATGCATATTTCCCGCACATTAAAACGGCTTTAGGCCATAATTATTGTTTAGGTCACACATAAAATGTTCCCGAACCGCCGAAATGGTACCAAACGAAAGTGAAGACGACGTCGATGATCGCTTCTGAGGCGAAGAAAACGGAAAATGCCGTTAACTACGAAACAGCATATCTACGAGAGGGGTGGGGGGAGGCCTGAAATTGTTAATAATACGAGGCAACTTTTGTGAATGATGAAAAACAATAACAACGCTGACGATGATGACAACAACAACCATAGCCACACAACATCAAACAGCCGTTTGAACGGCAGTCGTTAAAGGGGAAATAACAAAGCCAACCGAAGAAGAAGAAGACATTTACACGATTACATGAACATGAGTCACAGTGGGTACTGGATGGAAATAATTCAGAATTTTAAATTTTCTTTACAATTGGAATACTAAACTCAATTGCCATCAAAATTAGAAGACATTTGAAATTTCACGTTGTATTAACATAAAATTCCCTTTATACATGTTATATGAAATTTCGAGGTTTTGTAGAAATTTAAATGTTAGAATCTCGTTAACGAAATGTTCAGATTTATTTCTAAACACAGGTTCAAGGAGCGTAAATGCGTCAGTCCGCAAATGCTTATATAGTCTTCCGAAGTATAGTGTGCTTTGTCGTTCCAACTTTTGCTTTGTTTCGTATATGGAATGCCTTAGAAGGAGCTTTCGAATGGAAAAAACACTTTCGTCAGACTCATTTGCTTGCAGTCGTAATCCGCGGTGCAAATTTTGAGTTTTCCCGGAAAACGAATTTTGTAAGTAGCTTTGAATATTCCATATTGTACATCAAAATCTACGTTTTGAACAGGTTTAAAAATTGTGGAAATATTAGCTAATCATAACATTATAATTATATACACCAGAGCGGGTTAATTTGTGTGGGTGGAAAAATGAACAAAGCGTCATGGAAAAACGAAATGTACGGACAATTCTAAGAACATTTTTCCAAGAAACCATGGGTTCAAGATGAATTCCTAGCCCGAGGGCTATGGGTCTATGGAAAGTTGACTACAGCTCACAAACTAGGTGGATGAAATTTTGCAGAAACTTGTAGTATTGTCCTGCAACGGTAGGTATTGCAATTGTCAAAATCCAGGATTAAAGATTTCCCCCATACAAGGGGAAATTTTAAATTCAATATTATTTTCAAATAACTAATAATTCGAATGAATTTACCCAACTAATCGATTCTGTAATTTTTGCATACAATTATTATTACCAGAAGCATAAATATAAATGAAGTGCAAAATACATATAGGAAATGTACACGTTGGTTTTTATAAAATTAGAATTTGAAATTATAATTCCAAATTTATAATTAAATTGTTTTTTTTTTACATTTAAACCAATATTTTTCTTGAAGTAAAATTATATACGATAGAATTGGTCAGAAATATACCATTCGATATAAATTTAAATCCAATATACAGCAGGACAACCCGCAAACTTATTTGAGGTGTTTTTGAAGACTTTATTTCGAATTTGGTTATGGAAAATATAATTGTCTACATTGAATTGTAAATATTTGCTCATGTATACGATAAATAAATTTTTTTGTTGTCGACTAATCGGTTAATCGAATGACTCCTGGATTATTTGGAAATTCGATGTTTTCGAATAAACGATAGATAGACCATCTTAAAGGTCCCAATAATTGGATACCCACCAAGGTAAAAATGTCGTTTTCAGGGTTATCTCCTGAATTAAAAGAGCTAGAAAGATAAAACTTGGTATGAAAGACTTTGGAACAGATGTAAATAGTTTTTGGGAAAATTGGAGCCAAGTCCCTTTTATCGATCTCAATAAAATTCAACACATTTATTTGTATAGCCCCTAGATTCATCCCCGCCAGATTTGAAATAAATCGTCAGATTTTTTTTTTATTTTTATTTATTTGTTTGTAAATAGTGGAACACAAGAAATAGGAAATCACTTTAAACAAGCGATAATACGTGTTCCAACATGTTCTGGTTAAACCACACAAACCGACTACATATATGATACACTCCACTTCCTATCTCATTACAATTCAATTCTGTAAAAATGTGAAATCGGGAAGGATTTTGGTATCCTGTAAATGTATGTGTTTGACAAAAAATGTTAAATCGGAAAGGACATTTGTATGAGGATATATTGAAACCTGGAACGAAATAGGTGAAATATAAAGTGTATAGTTCGGCCAAAATCGGATAAACTTTTGGGAGCGACATTTGTATGGGGGCTATATCTAAATCTGAACCGATCTTACCCACTTTCACCATAGCGGTTGCCACTTGAATTATAGGGTACTGCGCCAAAGTTGAAGCAAATCGAGTGAATTATGGGGTTTCTAAAGCGCAAAAATCGGGAGCGACATTTGTATGTATAAAATCTGAACCGATTTGTTTGTATCTAAATCTGAACCGATTTACTTCAAATTAAGTAGCGTTCGTCCTTGATCCACAGAATTTGTGTCAATTTTTGTTAAGATCCGACTATAATTGCGACCTGTAATTTGATTACAACAATAGATGGACAGACGGACATTGCTAAATAGACTCAGAAAGTGATTCTAAGCCTATCTGTATAATAAACGATGGGTCTAGCTCGTTTCCTTTTGGGTGTTACAGAAAAATGAACAAAGACATAATACTCTCGTGGAGTGTATAAAAATGACATCTATCAAACCTAGAATCGTGAATTTCGGTGTGTACATGCCTCTAATCAAGTAAAATAAAAGTTTTTTTAATTCGTACATTTATGGGGCAAAGTCAAGGGATAAAAATGGTACCAACTAAATGGCCACAGCTAATTACGTAGACACGTAAAATAAAAAGATTTTCGAAGGTCATACTTTTAAGGGGGTAAAATGGTAATAACCAAATTGCCGCAACTAGAATCATGGATTTTTTACAAGTTCGGAAAAATTGGGAAAGTAAGAAAGCTAGAATCATGAAATTAGGCTGTCTTGCACTGTGTAGGTTAGAGATAATGACATGTGTACTTTTGTAATTAAAATATGATGGAAATACAACCACTCAAACGGCTATGGCTGAAAATGCACCCACTATCCTCACAATATTTAGGGTATTTAAGCGTTTTCGAAGATTGCGCCTTATATTTTGAATTGACTTGAAGTATTATTTCGATATATATATATATATATATATATATATATCGTTGGCAGAAATGCAAAAGAACGTAACTACAATTTTCATTTTTTTATAGGAGAAGGTAAAACGTTATAAAATCTGCAAAAATAATGTTTACGTAACCATTTTTTTTAAATACTGATTAAAACACTCCGATTTATGTATTTCTTAAATAAAAGTAACAGTTTCATAGGTATTTAAAGAATTATGTTAGTTACGTTCTTTTGATTGAACATTTTCTTAAACAAAAAAACGTAACTACAATACATTTTATGATGAGGAAATAAGAATTGCTTAAACTCAATTTATTTAGAGTTATTTAATATAATTTTAATGGTACTTTTGTATTCATTAAGGTTATAACGTTATTCATTTTCATATACGGACAAAAAAGGAAGAGAAACAAAAATATTTTAGTATTAAAAGTATTAAACACATATAAAACATATAACATATATCAACATATAAAACATTATATAAAAGTATTGATTTAGAAAACAGTAATATTGCATACAATTTATTAAATTTCATGTGGAATGGTATCATAAAAAAGATGACAATCTTCTGGAAGAAAAGGCTTAAGGTCCTGAAGATGCTGCCATTTATTTTTTGAAATTTTTATTCTCTCCAGATGTAAGGGGCAAGATAGAACGTCTGCTGGTTTTTTCCAATTCTTTGTGGAAGCTGTGCATATTCTTCTGCAATATTTGTTTTAAAATAAATAATTCCACTAGGATCGTATCTCAATGAACGAATCATACAGAGGGATCTCCACATTTTTTGCCTGTATACAAAAGGTAATCAGAATATATATTTTTTTAGCAATATTATAGCATAACTTACCTGGTCGAATTGTTGAATATCGCTTAGGAACAGATTCATAGTCAAGAAAGTATCGATGATTTAAATGGTGAACTTGAAACGGTGTAGGATTCTTTCTTGCATTGCGTATTAGGTCCACAAGTTGCGATGGTAAATTAATTTGCTTATCTTTTATTTTCCTTTCTATGAGAGAGTGGGTAGAGTCACATTCCATTTGTGTGTGTCCAACTACAAGATATTTGTGTTCGATTGTTAATTTTTTTTCCTCGCATAGAGACAACAGAGCATTTGACAATACAACATTTCTATTCTGATAGAAACAACCATCGGAATAGATAATGATATGATTAATATCCGGAGACTGAATAACTGCGTTTTTCAAATGGTTTATAATGCAAGTTGCAAAAGTGGATGCCACAAGGTTTCCTTCAGTTTCATCCCAAATATAATTATCAGATTCGTGAGAAATGGCGTTATAAATTGTCAAATTATGTACTTGCAGCTTCATTTTGTAGTACGAAGCACTAGCTTTTAGCTGTGGTACAAGTTTAACTGCTTGCATATCTATGCAAAACAGCAAACATAATCTAGACTTTGAATTTTCAATATCATTTTCCTTTTCAGTTTTCATAAGCTCAATCTCTTTTCGGTGTTCATTAAACTGATCTTGTGATATATTCTTCGCCTTATGTTTTAAACACAAATCACACTGATCGTTCCTGGGCTTAAATAATGAGTAATTACCTTTTTTGATTGTTTGCATGGAATTTGGATATGATACGGGAAAAATTCCATTTTCTTCGTTTGCTTTGCATGCCAGTAAATATAGATCAAAAATTTCTTTGAATGTCTTGAAATCTGATTCGAAATATATTTTCTTTGTATATTTTCGGCGATAATGTGAATACATTCCAAAAACATACGCCAGAAGAGATTAAATATCTCCTTTCGTTCATTTTCCGAAAAAGAGGAACAGTGCCGGAGTGTACTTTTTTTGCAAAAATTTGAGACACATGCTTCCTTCATTGCTCTCGGCATTCTGTCTGTAACATTTCCTTTAGACAACCCTTGATATTTCTTGCCATGCATACGATTTTTCTTATTTTGTTCTCTCACATTTCTTACACTTTTTTCCGGAGTAATATCACGACTTTCTAAATTGCTTTCCAACACATTTTTACTTGCCGTCTCTTTATTCTCACTAACTGCAATAACTGTCCCCAAACAACTAAATTTGGTTAGCTTTTTTGAAGTAACCTCAAACAAACTAGAAAAAAACAGCCTACTTTGCAAAAAAAAAAATACTTTGTACACACTTCGTGTGTAGTTACGTCTCTTTCATTTATGAAATATATACGGTTGTAGTTACGTCTTTTTGATTTTTCTTAATAAAATCTTTATTTTTGATCGTAGCAACCTAAAAGTTTGTCTGCATTTGGCTTGTTTTATCAACAGTCTTTTTGATTTTTCTTAATAAAATCTTTATTTTTGATCGAGCAATCGTCTGAGACCACAAACTTTTAGGTCTCACAAACTTTTAGGTTGCTACGATCAAAAATAAAGATTTTATTAAGAAAAATCAAAAAGACTGTTGATAAAACAAGCCAAATGCAGTCAAAAAACCATTTTTTGAATTTTTGTTAGTTACGTTCTTTTGCATTTCTGCTAACGATATAGTCGATGGAGTCACGCAGTATAAACACATTGATAGCATTATAAGCGTGGGTTAAAATAATTCAAATTATATATTTATTTTTATTTTTTTTTTGAACTGTGATAATCTCCTGGCTCAAGACAATTTTACATTTATATTTAATATAATGCAAATTTATTTACTAATGGCATTGTGACACTTATTACTTGGCTGCACACGACCACTATCCCGATTTCCGACCTGTGACAGTCTTCGTCACGTGGCTTCGCAGCGACTTTTCAACTACATACCCGGTCTATTTTAGTAAATGATTGTCACAAACGAACGAGAAGCACAACTCACTTGCCGAATTGGCATTTAAAAAATCGCACCAAGTAATAAAGTACACAAGCAATATTTCAATATTTTTATTTGTTTTTGATTGGCTATGTTAAAATTAACATATTCCTGTGATGTTACTGCATTTCTACATAGAAACGACAGCCTCTGTTGAATGCAGTCCATGGTGGATAGTATATAAGGTTCGGCCCAGCCGAACTTAACTCCCTCTTTACTTGTTACTTGTTTCTTTTATTTTGTGATAAATAAAGAAATGCAATAATATATTGCTGGTTTTCAATGCTTCCATAATTTCACAACAACAAATTATTATATCTGCAATAGGACATTATCCCCCACATTTTTTTGTAGTGGGAAGTTACACTCACTAATAACAGGAGCGATTAAAGAAAGGTACCTTGGAGGAAAAATGGAATTTTAGTAAAAATTAAAAAATATCCATAATAAAATGTGATTTTATTAATAGGATTATTTCCACCATTTGTTAAAAATTCCCCCACTGTGCAACAATAGGCAACATATTGAAATGAAACTAAAAGTAAGTGCGGCGGATTGTCATTGATGCAACAATACAATCATGCCAGCAGACAGACGGAACATTTTTGGATGAGCAGATAGACAGACAGAAGCACGGCGCTGTGGCGGCCTGCAACAAAACCCAAAAGCAAAGTTCAAATAACTAACACATAATCACACGCCCCTTGTAACACGAAGGCTAACGGCTACAAACAACAGCAACAACGACAACAACAACAAAGTAACGAAAATGATGCTCACTCAACATTGTGGCCATGCTTAGCCACAACTTGCACATATCCCAGTCCATCCATTCCATTGATGGCATCCCAGGCAGCTAGCAACCAGTCAACACATGTATGTATGCTTGGCCAGTCCCCGATAAGCGCCTCGGATGTTTAAAATGAAATGACTCTCACTTTTCACCAACAACAAAAATACAAAAACAACACTGAAATCCCATTCCATCCCAATGGAAATGGAACCTTAAACAAAGAAACCAATACCAACTAAACCCCCCTCAGCGTCCAGCGATCGGGGCAGTGTGTTGTAAACATTCTTGCCGATTATCCGTCGTATGATAGTGCCGATGCTGGTGGTGCGCTGGAGGGCCTGTTAGCGTTCGAACAAAGTTTTCAACACCATTCAAGCGCAGCCATAATTAATGAGAATTTTGTTAGGTTTGCGATCGATCACCGGGCCATAATTCCAATTTGTGGTACAAATACGAGTACAATTGGAAATGTTTTCTAAATGTTTCCAACATCTAAATATTGTGAGTGTGTGCGTCTTTCACAAGTTGGATAAAGGGTATTGGGAGCTTGGTGCTTTAGTTTGTGTTGTAGGTTTTGTTTTGGGGGCGTGTGATTTACTTTGGCCACGCATTACCATGTGGTCAGTTACTATTCCAAAAACTACTCACAAGACACTTATCTTCCACATGCTCACAATGGCCCAATAGCCCCAAAGTAACTAAAAAAAAACTATGAATAAAAAATTTTATCATCATGGGGGGCGTCCTACACATCGCACTCCATGCTGGGCTCTTTGGGCTGTGTGTAATGAAAGGTTTAATTATTCACTGAGTCTTAAATATTTACAATTACACACATATTAATTGTAAGCTATCTTGGTGGATATGTATATGCGTTGAAAACTTAATGAATTTGAAAAGAAATGAAAAAAATATTGGTTACTCTCTCATTTATAGCCTAAAACCATTCTCACAGGCATACAAACTGATACAAATCGATCGAAATTACTTTCGATTTTGTCGAAAGTAATCAGATACAATTTTGAATTTGATAATGCCGCCATGTGTTAATGACATGTGAAAATTATGTTGGCTGTGATTTGTGCGAGCAAACAAAAGACTTAAGCAACGAACTCGAGTTGATGGAAACGAAGGTGTTTGTTGTCAGTATTTGTGTGTGGGGAGAAATGAATTTACATCAGGAATAAATCATCACAAGTGATTGGGTGATGATATATGTATATCAGATAACTAATTCGACATTGCAGTGTTGTGTGAAATGCTGGCTTTGGATATAATAATGATCAAATGTGTAATATCACACAAATCTCCAATGATCGATTTTATACGTTTATTTATTTCAATAAGTCCTTACAGACTTGCTTAACAACTAAAAGTAATATATATCTAAAATTTCAATTTTTTTTTTGATATGAAGCTGTTGACGATCCATCATATGATCAGTCAGCGCCGCCTACATCTCGAAATAAAAAAACATCACTGGTGTTGATGGTAATGCCATCACTAGCATTCTTGGGTTTCTTTAGTTGTCAACTCACCTTGTATTGAGACAGATGGCAGTCCCTGCCAAATAAATAAATTATGAAAAAAATGCAATTTATTTTGTTTTTGAAATTGTCTCCTCTAGACTCCGTCTAGCGGAGACCAACAGGGCCACCAAACTAAAGCAACTTTCTTATTAATTAAATTGAATTACTTCAATGCTCTTAAAAAAGGGTAATTACAAGAATAATTATTTCTATGCACAGGAATATTAAAAAATGCAAAGAATCGAAGAGAAGAAATTCGTGTAAAACTTTATCAAAAGCTTTGCAAAACTAAAACCGTGATGCGATTCTGTTATGATTGGACAATTTGGAAATATTTAATTCTTTAGAAATTGGCCTGTAAATAGGACCCGATTTATAAATTTGGGTAATGGAAGATATTTTCCAATAATCTAAAATCTTTCCTGATTCTAAAGAGTAATAACAAGTAAAAACGGCTATAAGTTTGGTCGGTCCGAACTTTATATACCCTCCACCATGTATTGCATTCCACAGAGGTGGTCGGTTTTCGTAGAAGTGTAGTAATATTACAGGAAAATATTTTTTTTGATATAGCCAAACCAAAACAAATACAAATTTTGAAAAATTAATTTTATAAATAAATATAACATTTTAATTATTTCAAACCACGCTTATAAGGTAATGCTACCAATACGTCATTTTCCAAAATATTTTCAAAGCCATAAAAATTGGTAGATAGTGTGTGCTACAGTTGGTTATATTTCAATTCTATTTGAATTCCAAAAGTACATAGTACAAAGTACATAGTGCAAAATAACCTAACTTCATGATTCAACCAATTTTTGCCGTAAAAGAAAAAGTTCTAATTTGGAAAAAACTTTTTATTTTGCGTGTCTATGCAGTCAGAGGAATGTATACACCGAATTCCATGATTCCAGCTGCGCCCATTTGGTTGGTACCATTTTTACCCCCTTGACGTTTCTACTCAATTATAATTTTATCATTCTAGCTGTAGTCGTTTAGTTGGTACTATTTCTATCGCTCTGTACCATTGTATCCCTTGAAAGGACTATTTTCGAAAAATTCGTCTATTTTCCGTGTCTACGCAGTCAGAGGAATATATACTCCGAATTTCATGACTCTAGCTGCGGTCTTTTGATTGGTACTATTTTTATCCCTTTTTTTCATTTTCACCCCAAAAAGTACGAATTTCGAAAAATAAGTTTATTTTCCGTGTCTACACACTCAGAGGAATGTATACTCCGAATTTCATGACTCTAGCTGCGGTCATTATATTGGAACTATTTTTATCCCCTTTTTTCATTTTAACCCCAAAAAGTACGAATTTTGAAAAATCCGTGTATTTTACTTATCTATGCAATCAAAGGAATGTATACACCGAATTTCATTATTCTAGGTATAACCGTTTGGTTGGTACCATTTTTATCCCTCTATTCCTATTTTACCCCTTAAAAGTACGAATTTGGAAAAAATACTTTTATATTATGTATCTACTCAATTAGAGGAATGTACACACCGAATTTCGTGTTTCTAGATGTTGTCGTTTAATATGTACCATTTTTATCCCTTTTTTGTCCCATTTCACCCCCTACAAATAAGAATCACTTTATGGTGCACGTTTTTGCTATAAGGGGAATGCGCATACCAAATATCAAACAAATATAAACAGACATATGCAATAAACATGCTTAAATACGCTAAAATATTACGGATTATTATGGGAATTTTTGTCCTTGTGAGGGAAAAAATTTTCCCTTTGGGCCGATTTCGCCCCGTTTCAATCCCAACCGACCTACGACTATAAGACGCATTTATGGAAAACTTGAACGTTCTAGCTCCTTTCGTTTAGATGCTAGCGTTCTTTCAACAGACGGACAGACGGACGGACGGACATGGCTAGATCGTCTTAGAATTTTATGACGATCAAGAATATATATACTTTATAGGGTCTCAGGTCGATATTTCAAGGTGTTACAAACAGAATGACAAAGTTAGTATACCCCCATCCTGTAGGTGGAGGGTATAAAAATATACTTCAATGGCACAGAAATCGATGAACTGCATCCGACACTAAGTAAAATGTAAGTCTTTATATTTCCATAGATATGATGTCAGAGAGTGAGGGTAAATATAAGTCGGTTTAGCCGACTGGTGTTTCTTAATTGTTTTATTTATGAATTTGCATACATTAGAAAAAAATGACTAAATTTTGGAAAAACTTTTTATGAAATATTCATGGGGCAGAAAGGGATAAAAATGGTGCCAGTGAAACTCAAACAGCTTGTAAACTGAAATTCAGTATGTATGTACATCCCTCTAATCGCATGTTCAAATTCGTACTTTTAAGGCGGAAATGTGGAAAAAGGATAAAATTAGTACCGACCAAATGACTGCTAGAAAAACGAAATTCGGTATGTACATTCCCATGACTGAATAGACGTAGAAAATCAATGAAGTTTAAAAAATTTGTACTTTTTTGTGTAAAAGGAGATAAAGCTTTGCAGCTAGAATTGCGGACCAAATGGCTGCAGCTACAATCATAACGTCCCTGTTGCGGAACATAAAGAAGAAAACTGAGCGAAAGATGATAGAAATGGTACCAATCAAATAGCTGCAGCTAGAATAATGAAATTTTATTTATAGATTTCTCAGACTTCGTAGACTCGAAAAATAAAAGGCTTCTCCAAATTCGCACTTTTAGGGACAAAATGTGTTTAAAGAGATAAAACTGCAGCTACAATCGTAAAAGTAGGAGTTTCCATTCCATTGTGAACGCAAAAGACAATGGATTTTCGAAATTCGTAAGTTGTGATAAAAATGGATAAACATTTTGATATGTATGCTCTCCTGACTGAATGGAAGGTTGGAATTGAAAATGGGCGGAACTGGTTCGAAGGGAAAACTTTTTTCCCTAACATCGAATGAAATAAGTAAGGAAAGGCTAAAGTCGGGCGGGGGCGACTATATGATACACTCCAATTTCTATCCGAATACAATTCAACTCGGTAAAAAGTGAAAACGGGATGAATTTTTGTATGTTTCCTAATTACAGGGTAATATGACCTGGTCAAAAATTTGTCAAATAGAAATGAATATTTGTATCGGGGCTATATCCAAACATGGAATAAAGTGACTAACTTTCAAAATAAGTTATTCCAGTTCAAATATAACGTGTTGTGCTCACCTCAAAGAAATTCGGAGAAAATTCGTGGTTTTTGGGGCGGAAAAAGTCTATCTGGGAGCGAAATTTGTATTGGATCTATATGTAAATCTGAACCGATCTGACCCATTTTCACCATGGGTGTTTCTAGTTGAAATATAAGATATTTTGAAATATTTGAAAGAGATCTGTTGAAATATGTGGTTTATAGAGTGGAGAAAGTGAAATCGGTAGTGAAATTTGTGTGGCAGCTATATATAAATCTGAACCGATCTGTCCCATTTTCACCACAGGTGTTTCTTGTTGAACTATAGGATGTTTTGCCAATTTTGAAGAAAATATGTGGTATCTAGAGCGGAAAAAGTCAAATTGGGAGCGAAATTCGTATGGGAGCTATATATAAATCTGAACCGATCTGACCCATTTTTACCACAGGTGTTTCTAGGTTGTTTCTTGTTGAACTATAGTATGTTTTGCCAATTTTGAAGAAAATCTGTTAAAATATGTGGTATCTAGAGCGGAAAAAGTCAAATTGGGAGCGAAATTCGTATGGGAGCTATATATAAATCTGAACCGATCTGACTCATTTTCATAATGGGCGTTTCTAGTTGAAATATAAGATAGTTTGCCAAATCTGAAGACAATCTGATACAATTTGTGGTGTCTAGAGCGGAAAAAAACAAATCGGTAGCGAAATTTGTATGGGAGCTATATATAAATCTGAACCGATCTAACACATTTTTATCACAAGTGTTTCTGATGGAACTATAAGATGTTTTGCCAATTTTGAAGAAAATCTGTTGTAATATGTGGTAACTAGAGTGAAAAGAGTCAAATCGGGAGTGAAATTCGTATGGGGGCTATATCTAACTCTCAACCGATTTTCTTCAAATTAAATAGCGTTCGGCCTTGTCTGGAAAAACTTCGATGTACAAAGTTTCGTTTTGTTCTGGTTACAATTGCGACCTGTATCGTGATTACAAAAATAGATGGACAGACAGACAGACAGACAGACAGACAGACAGACGGACATTGCTAAATCGATTCAAAAAGTGATTTTAAGTCGATCGGTATAATTAACAATGGATCTATCTCCCTTCCTTTTGGGTGTTACAAACAAATGCACAAACACATAATACGATCGTGGAGTGTGTATAAAGCGGGATTATGCGGGATAAAAAAATTTAAGCGGGACTTGACATTAAAAATCGGGTTCGATGATCAACTTATAGAATCATGAATTTAGCTTAAATTGCACTGTATACGTAAGAAATAATGGATTTTCAAAAGTTTAACTTTTAAAATTAAAATTGGATGGAAATACTACCAACTAAACGGCTATATCCGAAAATGCACTCATCTTCTCCAATATTTAGGGTATTTAAGTTTTTTTTTGAAGATTGCTGCATTATATACACTTGAAGTATTATTTCGATATATTTAGTATAAAATTAAAATTTTATATTTATTTATAAAACTATATTTTCCATATTTTTATTTGTTTTGGCTTGGCTATATGGAAAAAGTAAAATTTACCAGCACTTCTACGAAAATCGACAGCTTCTGTGGAATGCAATCCATGGTGAGGGGTGTACAAATTTCGGCCCGGTCGAACTTACCGACGTTTTTACTTGTTTATTATTATTGAAATCGGTTCCAAACTTTAACTTATTATCCCAGGTTCATAGAGATTGCAAAATATCAAGTTAATCGGAGATTTTTTAAATATCTAATACTTCGCAAATTTTTCGATTACTTCTAATTTTGTTTTACATGTCAATAGTTTTGCGTGAAACTGTTGTGCATTGAAGAATCTAAGATTAATAGGCTTTTCTGTCGAACACAAAATCTTATCAGTAACCATTTAACAAATATATTTCCCGGAGCATGTAAAGTGCGAGCAAAAATAACATTAACAATCTCAGCGAAAAACTATCGCAACAAGTTCGTCCGAGGAAAACTCTCATCAACTATATTTCTTTTTCATCATAATGTCCGATGCAAACTTGTATCCTACGGTTATTATTATGATAAAAAAGAAACGCTTACAAATAACTTAGAAAATGAATGTATTTAAAAGGCGAAGTAGCCAGTAGTAATTAAATTCGTATAGGCAATGCTGTTATTGAAAAAGAATACTAACAATTTGCTTTAATTTTTTAGCCACCATGAAGACACGATCTAATTTGCACGAAATGGTCATAAAATTTCAAATAATCACATTTCGCTTGAAAGACTTGTTCTCTAGCGAACGCTTCCCTATTCGGCCTACGCCGGTGTCCAGTCGCAAAGCATACGCAGCGTTTGGGCGTTTGGCGCATGCGCATGAGTTGCTGCTTTGCTTTTGAAATAATACCTTAATTTTGCCGCATCTGCGTGGTGGCTGTTTGCTCGCTTCTATAGCTGCTGATTGTTTTATGTAGTGCATGTTCAATAAATATTAACAATATTTACCTTCCAAATGGTAATAAAATTTAAGAACGTGAATTCCCGGTAACTTCTTCCTATTCCGCGATACCCTACATTATATTTCTGGGGGATATTAGTCTGACAAAACACATAAATATAGAGCGCCGGAGAGGTCACTCGTGGGAGAAGAAGGATAGTGTGGCCAAATCGACATGTACACGACTACGAATGAGATCCAAAGAGTGATGCATTAGACGGAGAGCTTTGGTAGTGGCATTATTATTCGAAAGCTACACCAAATTCCTAAAATATTTCATGGGTTATTTTTTTTTAAAGTATTTCTGAACAGAATTCGAAAATCGGGAACATAAGTCAAGAATTTTATAGTTTCACAAAAATTCCAAAATTCCTTTTTGGTAGTCGAAGAAGGGAACATAAGTCAAGAATTTTATAGTTTCACAAAAATTCCAAAATTCCTTTTTGGTAGTCGAAGATTCACGTCCTAATCCCAACCCCGTTATAAAAAGTTAAACTCACAATTTTATGTGTAGTGTACTTCGTATTCCTCCTTAACGACACCTACAAACGGTTGCACTTGTTGCTTCCTTAATATTCTGCTGGAGCCATGATACACAGGCATGTGTGTTTTGCATCAGATGGAAGCCTTTAATGACAAAGTTATAGCCGCTTCTTCTTCTTCTTTTTCGTTTACATAGCTGGACAGCAGAGGATCCTGTATTTATTGCAGAAGTGCTGAAGTGGCTAAGAATGAATAGCAATGTTTGTGCAAATATTGGGTTGTCATGAAGTTTTCATATAAAAATTTATCGCTTTGCTGGCTCTTTTACTTTCAACATAATGATCGGTTGTTCGTACCATACCATATGATCATGATGATGATGGTGATGATGTGTAGCGAAATTCAATAAAGATTCGTTTAATATTTAAGAATGCTGTTGCCGAAGCCGTTTAAAAATAATGAATTTATGTTACAATTGTTATGCCTCTAAAAAATAAAGTAGACTCCTTCGGGAGACTGAAAAAAGGTCCATATTAAATTAGTCAAACAGAAGCCTTAAACAAATACTAATTGACCATAATGAAGTATTTTTTGCTAAGAGGATAGTAGACTATTTTCCAGGAAGCACAGTTAAATGAATGTATTTCTAAGACTGAGAGTTCCTGGAATTTGCTGTTTGTTAGCAGGAAAACGCTTTGAATTTGCGATTCTGTTTCGATTTTAAAGCTTCAGCATCCATTGAATGTATGGAATTAATATTGGGCCGTAGGTGGTCATAAATATTGAGGCATACATCTTTTGTGTATTAAGAGATAAGTGATTATCTTTTTTCTGACAAAATTATGGTAATAGTTGAAAAGCATAAGTATTGGGAGCTGTAAAATAATGTAAGTGGAATGAATTCTTATTTTTTTGAAATAAACCAAATTTCTCCAAATAGATGAACAAACATACGGACGCATACAAATTAATGCTAACGATCAAAGAGGTCCTAAAAATACAAAATTATTTCCATGGTCGTTTTTAAATACTTGGGTGCTATGATTGATAACCAAATAAATGTGAAACGACATGTCGAATCAATTTTTCGTGAAAACCCCCACTTGAAGGTTTTAACTTTGGTTGAGAGTTTCTAATTAATGGAACAAAAATAAAAATTTAAATTTTTGTACAAAATAGTGTAGCAGGGTATTGTACTGAGAAAAAAAAAACGAACGATAAAGTTGTAACATGACTCTGCATAAATTTTATATTTCGATACTCTCCGTTAGGGTATTATGTCTTTGTACATATTTACAATTTAACACACAAAAAGAGGCGCGATAAACCCTTGTCTAGTATACCAATGGACTCGGAATCACTTTTTGAATCGATTTAGCCATGTCCGTCCATATAATCAAAGTACATGTCCAAAAACCACATAAGTTAACCGATTTTTTTCAAGTTTGCCATAAAACCTTATTTTTCAACTCGAAATATATCTGGTGAAAATCAGTCAAATCGGTTCAGATTTAGATATAGCCACCATACAAATTTGATTTGACTATTTCCGCTCTAAAAATCATATATTTTAACAGAGTTTCTCAAAGTTTGGCACAACGCATTATATTTTAACTAGAAACATCACTGGTGAACACCTATCAAATCGGTTCAGATTTAGCCATAAGACAAATGACGCTCACGATTGTTTTTTTTTTTAGGTCTAGAAAATACAAATTTTATAAGATTTTGATCAGAATATATAGATATTTAATAAACATTGTGAAAGTGACTGTCATCGGTCCAAGATATAGGACACATGACAAAGAAAGGAGCACACCTTAAAAAAAAATAAAAAAAAATAAAAATATTCAATTTTCATTTTATTGAAATGTAATTCTTTCACACCTAAAATATAACAGAAAACAAGTAAGGAAAGGTTGATACCGTTGATGATACCCCCCACTTTCTACCCCATTGCAATTCAGTTTGTAAAAAATAGAAATCGGGAAGTATTGGTGGAAGTATGAGTCCTGATGTAGCCCTCAGGTTCATGATTTCACCATGTATGTTCATAGGTGAAATATAGTACAATATGGGCAAAATAGGTTAAACTTTTAGGAACAACATTTGTATGGTGGCTATATCTGAATCTGAACCGATCTTACCCATTTTCACTACAAATATTGGTAGCTGGATTATAATGTGTTGTGCCGAATTTGAGAAAAATCGGGTAAAATATGTTGTTTCTAGATCGAAACAAGTAAGGAAAGGCTAAAGTCGGGCGGGGTCGACTGTATAATACGCTCAACTTTCTATCCGAATACAATTCAATTCGGCAAAAAATTGAAAACGGGAAGAATTTTTGTATATTTCCTAATCATAGGCTGATACGACCTGACTCAATTTGCCAAATCGAGAAGAATATTTGTATCGGGGCTATATCCAAGCATGGATGTGACCCACATACACAATATGCACTTCTAGTTCAAGTATAACGTGTAAAGCTCAATTTGAAGAAATTCCCTGAAAATAAGTGGTTTCTGGATCGGAAAAAGTCAAATTGGGAGCGAAATTGGTATGGGAGCTATATATAAATCTGAACCGATCTGCACCATTTTCACCATGGCTGTTTCCAGTTGAAATATAAGGTATTTTGCTAGATTTGAAGAAAATCTGTTAAAAGATGTGGTTCCTAGAGCGGAAAAAGTCGAATCGGGAATGAAATTTGTGTGGGAGCTATATATACATCTGGACCGCTCTGACCCATTTTCACCATGGGTCTTCCTAGTGGAAGTATAAGATGTTTTGCCAAATCTGAAGACAATCTAGTACAATATGTGTAGTCAAATCAGGAGCGAAATTTGTATAGGGGGCTATATATAAATCTGAACCGATCTAACACATTTTTACCACAGATGTTTCTAGTTGAAATGTAAGATGTTTCGCCAATTTTGAAGAATATCTGTTAAAATATGTGGTATCTAAAGTGAAAGGAGTCAAATCGGGAGTGCAATTCGTATGGGGGCTATATCTAAATCTGAACCGATTTTCTTCAAATTAAATAGCGTTCGTCCTTGTACCGAAAAACTTCCTTGTGCAAAGTTTCATTTGGTTCTGTCGACAAGTGCGACCTGTATCGTGATTACAAGAATAGATGGATAGACAGACAGACAGACGGACATTGCTAAATCGATTCAAAAAGTGATTCTAAGTCGATCGGTATAATTAACAATGGGTATATTTCTCTTCCGTTTGGGTGTTACAAACAAATGCACAGAGATATAATACTCTCGTGGAGTGTATAAAAAGTCATATCGGTAGCGTCATTTCTACAGGGGCTACATCTAAATCTGAACTGACCTTACCCGCGTTCACCACATATGTTTCCAGTTGGATTATAAGATGTTGTGACAAATTTAAAGAAAATCGGTTTCTAGAGAGGAAAAAGTCAAATCGGGAGCGACATTTGTTTGGTGGCTATATCTAAATCTGAACCGATTTGCTTCAAATTAAATAACGATCGTCCTTGAGCCACAACACTTACTTGTGCCAATTTTTGTTAAGATCGGACAATAATTGCGAACTGTAATTTGATTACAAGAATAGATGGACAGACAGACGGACATTGATAAATCGAGTCAAAAAGTGATTTTAAGTGATTCTGTATAATAAACGATGGGTCTACCTCGTATAATAAACGATGGAGGGTATAAATATTTTTTAAATTAAACAGTAAAAGCTATCAATTCCATTTTTAGTTGATTAATAATAATTCATTAGTAGGTCCGCCAAATAACTTTTTTTTTGAAAATGCTATAAAAAAACTACAGAATATTTTCTCAAATTTCTTTTTTATTTGAAAGTACAATCCTTCCGGTTAATAATGGAAAATAATTTCATTCAAATGGCTGCTGAGGGCATCCCACAAATAATAGTCCAACGGTTGAATAGTTGAAAAAATGTTAGATGGCGGACCCTATATAATAAAAAGAAGTAAAAACGCCCCGGCCGAACCCCCATGGATTGCAGTCCGCTGAGACTGTCGATTTTGGTAGAAGTGAAAATATTGGAAAAATAATTTTATAACTATATATAAAATTTTAACTATTTTAAACCACACTTATAAGGTTTATACCAGTTATATTGAAATAATACTTCAAGTCAATTCAAAAAGTAAATATAAGGCAGCAATCTCCAAAAAAGCTTTAAATACCCTAAATATTCAACTCAAGTCGTTTGTTTTGCTATATTTCTAACCTATTTTAAAAAAGGACAAATTTTGAAAATCCATTATCTCTCACGCATACAGTGCAAGACAACCAAACTTCATGATTCTACCCATTTTTGCCGTAAAGGTAAAAAAGTACTAATTTGGAAAAATCTTTTTTTTTAATTTTCGGCTCTACACAGTCAGAGGAATTTATACACCGAATTCCATGGTTCTAGCTGCGGCCATTTGGTTGGTACCATTTTCATTCCTCTTAAAAAATCTCTCGAAAATCTCTTTATTTTAGGTATCTACAGAATTAGAGGAATGAGACACCAACATTCATTATTCTGGCTGTAGACGCCTACATTGGTACCATTTGTGTCCCGCTGTTCCCATTGTATCCCTTGAAAGTACGATTTTTGGAAGAACCTTTTTACTTTTCGTGTTTACGCAGTCAGAGGAATGTATACTCCGAGTTTCATGAATCTAGCTGCGGCTAATTGGTTAGTACAATTTTTATCTCCTTTTTTATGTAACCCCTGTAAAAGTACGAATTTCGAAAAATTCCTTTATTATACGTGTCTACGCAATCAGTGGATGTATACGCCTAATTTCATTATTCCAGGTGCAGCCGTTTGGTTGGTACCATTTTTATTTTTAAAAAATACTTTTATGTTATGTAGCCACTCAATTAGCGAAATGTACACAATGAATATTGCGTTTCAAGCTGTTGTCGTTTGATATGTACCATGTTTATCCCTTTTTGCCCCATTTCACCCCCTACAAATAAAAATCACTTTATGGTTTGCTATAAGGGGAATGCGCATACCAAATATCAAACAATTATAAGCAGACGTATTCAAAAAAGGAAAGGCTAAAGTCGGGCGGGGCCGAATATGTATTCTATCCGAATACAATTCAACTCGGTAAAATGTGAAAACGGGAAGAATTTTTTTTTCTATGTTTCCTAATCATAGGCTGATATGACCTGGTCCAATTTGTCAAATCGAAAAAAATATTTGTATCGGGGCTATATCCAAACATAAAATAAAGTGACTAACTTTCAAAATAACTTCTTCCAGTTCAAATATAACGTGTTGTGCTCACTTCAAAGGAATTCGGAGAAAATTCGTGGTTTCTGAGTCGGAAAAAGTCTATCTGGGAGCGAAATTTGTATTGGATCTATATGTAAATCTGAACCGATCTGACCCATTTTCACCATGGCTGTTTCTAGTTGAAATATAAGATATTTTGAAAGATTTGAAAGAGATCTGTTAAAATATGTGGTTTATAGAGTGGAAAAAGTGAAATTTGTGTGGCAGCTATATATAAATCTGAACCGATCTGGCCCATTTTTACCACAGGTGTTTCTAGTTGAACTATAAGATGTTTTGCCAATTTTGAAGAAAATCTGTTAAAATATGTGGAATCTAGAGCGGAAAAAGTCAAATTGGGAGCGAAATTTGTATGGGAGCTATATATAAATCTGAACCGATCTGACCCATTTTCATCATGAGCGTTTATAGTTGAAATATACGATAGTTTGACAAATTTGAAGACAATCTGATACAATTTGGGGTTTCTAGAGCGGAAAAAATCAAATCGGGAGCGAAATTTGTATGGGAGCTATATATAAATCTGAACCGATCAAACACATTTTTACCACAGGTGTTTCTAGTTGAAAAATAAGATGTGTTGCCGAATCTGAAGACAATCTGATACAATTTGTGGTTTCTAGAGCGAAAAAAATCAAATCGGGAGCGAAATTTGTATGGGAACTATATATAAATCTGAACCAATCTGACCCATTTTTACCACAGTTGTTTCTAGTTGAACTATAAGATGTTTTGCCAATTTTGAAGAAAATCTGTTAAAATATGTGGTATCTAGAGTGAAAAGAGTAAAATCGGGAGTGAAATTCGTATGGGGGCTATATCTAAATCTGAACCGATTTTCTTCAAATTAAATAGCGTTCGTTCTTATCCCGAAAAACTTCGTTGTGCAAAGTTTCATTTGGTTCTGTCTACAATTGCGACCTGTATCGTGATTACAACAATAGATGGACAGAGAGACAGACAGACGGACAGACAGACAGACGGACATTGCTAAATCGATTCAAAAAGTGATTCTAAGTCGATCGGTATAATTAACAATGGGTCTATCTTGCTTCCTTTTGGGTGTTACAAACAAATGCACAAAGACATAATACTCTCGTGGAGTGTATAAAAATATTATGTTTATTTATTAAATTATTTTTTCAATATTTGTATTTGTTTTGGTTTGGCTATATTAAAACCTGTAAGGAAAGGCTAAAGTCGGGCGGGGCAGACTCTATGATACACTCCACTTTCAATCCGAATACAATTCAATTCGGTGAAAAAGTGAAAACGGGAAGGTTTTTTTGTATCCTGTAAATGTATGTGTTTGACAAAAAATTTTATATCGGAAAGGACATTTTTATGAGGATATATTGAAACCTGGAACGAAATAGGTGAAATATAAAATGTATAGTTTGGCCAAAATCGGTTAAACTTATGGGAGCAACATTTGAATTTGGGCTATATTTAAATCTGAACCGATCTTACCCACTTTCACCATAGTTTTGTTTAGTTAGATTATAAGATGTTGTGCGAAATTTAAAGAAAGTCGAGCACAATATGTGGCTTTTAAAGCGGCAAAAGTCAAATCGGAAGCGACATTTGTATGGGGGCTATATCTAAATCCGAACCGATCTTACCCAATTTCTACATAGTGTTTCTAGTTGGATTATAAGATGTTGTCCCAAATTTAGAGAAAATCGGGTACAATATATGGTTTTTAGAGCGCAAAATTCAAATCGGGAGCGACGTTTGTATGGAGCCTATATCTAAATCTGAACCGATATAGCCCGCTTTAGCCACAGGTGTTTCTAGTTAGATTATAAGATATTGTGCCAAATTTAAAGAAAATCGATTGGAATATGTGGCATTTAAAGCGGAAAAAGTCAAATCGGAAGCGACATTTATATGGGGGCTATATCTAAATCTAAACCGATCTTACCCAATTTCTGCATAGGTGTTTCTAGTAAGATTATAACATGTTGTGCCAAATTTAAAGAAAATCGAGTACCCAATTTCTGCATAGGTGTTTCTAGTAAGATTATAACATGTTGTGCCAAATTTAAAGAAAATCGAGTACAATATGTGGTTTCTACAGAGGAAAATGTCAAATCGGGAACGACATTTGTATGGGGGCTATATCTAAATCTGAACCGATTTGACCTATTTTCACCATAGATGTTCTTAGTTTAAATATAAGATGTTTTGTCAAATCTGAAGACAATCTGATACATTATGTGGTCTGTAGAGCGGAAAAAGTCAAATCGGGAGAGAAATTTGTATGGGAGCTATATATAAATCTGAACCGATCTAAAACATTTTTACCACAGGCGTTTCTAGTTACAATATAAGATGTTTTGCCAATTTTAAAGAAAATCTGTTGTAATATGTGGTATCTAGAGTGAAAAGAGTCAAATCGGGAGTGAAATTCGTATGGGGGCTATATCTAAATCTGAACCGATTTTCTTCAAATTAAATAACGTTCGTCCTTATCCCGAAAAACATCGTTGTGCAAAGTTTCATTTGGTTCTGTCTACAATTGCGACCTGTATCGTGATTACAAGAATAGATGGACGGACGGACGGACAGACAGACAGACAGACAGACAGACGGACATTGCTAAATCGACTCAGACAGTGATTCTAAGACGATCGGTATAATTAACAATGGGTCTATCTCGTTTCCTTTTGGGTGTTACAAACAAATGCACAAAGCCATAATACTCTCGTGGAGTGTATAAAAATTACATTTTCCTGCCCTTACTCATTAAGGGCCGCAACATTTTTTGGGACCTCAAGGGGTAAAAACTAAAACATGAATTAATAATTTTGCGAATACATACTCCTTCGATTTTCAAGAGTTTTCAGTGATATCAGCCTACTTTTATTTACAATATACAATGGCTCAGGTCGATCAAATTTGATCGAACACAAAGCAAATTTCAAAAACCGCTTCTGAACACGTTCAATTCGAGCAACATATACAGCACAAGAAGGAATCCATATTGAAAACAGTGACCACAAATATTGAATTTAAAAGAAAATGTGAACGGCATTTGCTAAGTGCAGAAGAATGTACCTTAGAATTTTTGCACCCAGAAAATAAAACCTTCAAACCTCTTCGCGACCTTAACCAATTTTACATTGTTTCCACATTTGGCAAGTGTTCAATGGCGGGAAAAAAGTGTCAGTAAAAGTTTTTCGTTTATTAACCCTCCGACAACATCACCCGTCGATTTGTGAAATATTTTCACTTTTTTCATGGTGGCGGCGGCGGCCATACAACACAAAAGAGTTTATGACATTTTATGTACGCCTCTTAAACCTTTTAGAAACACATTTACTTTTTGTATTTCGGGTGTTACCATTTAGGCTGTACAACAGCCAACAACAACATGTTGTTGTAGCTGGTGGCCGACAGCCACCAGGCAGCAACATTAAAATGAAATTTTCGATTTAGAATGGTGTGAATTAAATCGTGTTAAGAGCCAAAGCGTGTAATGTTACTTCTTTTCGCTACTAACGTGATTTATGCGTACGATTCTAACACGTTTTCGCTGCTAACGCAGATCATTACAAGGCAACTTTGAGGGACAGACACAACAACAAACAAACCAAGTTTAATGGAGTAGGTTAGTGACAATTAAACACCTTATTGTAAATTCAGAAAAAGCAAACAGACCAACAAACAAACAATCACTCACCGAACATAATTGCAGTTGTAAAAGAAAAAGTGTGCATTTTGCTATTGTCCGCTGGCGCAAACAGAACATAAAGAACTTTATGTTGTGGAATGTGGAAAATGGACGCAGACGGACGGTCAATATGGCCAATATTTTATTTCGTAGGCTTTGCAGCGGCCTGGTCTCCATTTGGCTTGAATTCCAAAATGAAAGTGAAGAGTTGTAAACAAAAACAAGTCTTTTGGGGTTAAAGTTAGTGAATGACCATTTGAATTTGAATTAACGGCTTAAATGTCACTCGTTGTCGCGCATCAACCGATAGCATCTTGAGGTCTTTCTCTCTTTCATTCGTCGATCTTTTGTGATGACTTTTCTATGGATTTATGTGGGAATCAATAGTTTTGAGTTTTACTTTTTATTTTAACGATTTTAGGAAGTTTAATTGTTATTGGAGTTTTATGGGGAATATTTCCGTTTACATCTATTTCTTTGGGAGGGGGATGGGGGATATGCTAATGATGTGAAAATGTGGCTTGTAACGGTTATATTTGGTTAATATAGTCATAAAGTCATATAAAAGTGCCATGGATAAGTTAGTTTAAATCATTGAAGCACAATATGTTTATTGTTAAATGGCTGGACCAAAAAATAAAACAAAAGACTTAAGACACAAACTTCTCAATGGATGGCCTAGTGTTTTGTAGCTTCGACATTAACAATGTTTTATTGTCATTGCTTTCGTTTTACAATCGATAGAAAAAAATCAAAAATGTTTATTGGATAATCAAAATGGGAAGATCATTTAGCGGCGACGTTCGAAATGATTGTCTGATAAAAGGTTTTGAAAACAAAGGCGAGTTACACTGTGCAACAAAAAAAAATTTGTATCTGCGACGTAAAAATATATTTTTGCTGTTCTTTGAGCGATATTGGTTAATTTTTTATGTTTAAAATGTTTACTAAAATTCCAATTATTATACCCTCCAGTGTATATTCATTTTCTCATTTCGTTTGTAAAACCTTGAAATATTTATCGGGTTCTTCCGAAAATTCTAAGACGATCAAGCCATGTCCGTACGCCTGTCCGTTCGTAAATACCACCTTATTCACTCCAAGATGGAATATAAGATTCGACGCGGCCGAACTTAACGCCTTTTTACTTGTTAAAATTGAACTATCATCTTGGAAGCAGTGGCCCGCTCGCTTATATGTTCAATTGAAGGTACTTTGATGGATTTAGAAAGAGTCTCCAAAAATTGAGAAAAAACTTTTTTCTATTTCTTATGTTTTTTTGTGCCAGCAAAAAAAGTTTTTCTCAATTTTTTTTTAACTGTTAAAAACCACTGTTACTATATGAAATTTGCAACATTTGTAGCCATCATATTTAGCTTTAATTGATCATATAAGTGGGTGTTGTCGGACTTATATTTCATAAGATATTAAAAATATTAAGAGTACCTTCAACGAAAATGGGAATTTTAGTATTTTTTTTAAACAATTTTATCCATAAACAAGTAAGAAGGTGTTAAGTTCGGCCGGGCCGAATCTTATATACCCTCCACCACGGAGTGCATGCCATAGTATTACCAGCAGATTAAAGGATGTCGACTTTACATAGAAGCACAGTACCATATTACGAAAATTGTGATATTTTTATGCACATTATATATATATATTTGTTTACTATTTTAAACTATAATGTACACTTATGCGCACTGTTTAAAATCGACTACTATATATAAATAAAATGCTGTAATTGTGAAAGTGAACATGCCTAAATATTAGGCGATTGTCAGTCGCCATTAGAAAGAAGCATTTTCAGATACAGACAAAGTGATAAGAAAAGTATACATTTTAAAGATATCCCCATTCCCTATATCCCCAGATTCGCCCCATTCCCCGACCAAATGTAAAAATTTCGAAAAAACCCTTTTTTCGAGTTTTCATTATATCCCTTAAAAATACGAATTTCGAAAAATCTCTCTATTTTACGTGTCTACGAATTATTGGGACGTACACACCGAATTTCATGATTCTAGCTGTTGTCATATCATTTTTACTATATTTTATCCATTTTTGTCCCATTTCCAAGCTACAAGAGGAATATCCGCAACAAATTTTAACTGTATGAAAATAAGAAATTTAATTAATAAGCCAAGGCTACCAATATTTGTATACTATGTATATATATAATGAAAGTAATACTTCAATTCATACAGTGAATATAAGGCAGCAATCATAAATACCCTTAATATTGGGGGATAGAAGGTGTACATTCAGCTACAGTCGTTTGGTTGGTTTTTTAATTTCAAACGTATAAATTTTGAAAATACCTTATCTCTCACGTACGCAGTATAAGACAACTTCATGATTCTACCATTTTTGTCGTAAAAGCAACAAAATAAAGTACGAATTTGTAAAAAAGTCAGAGTCAGAGGAATGTATACACCGAATTCCACGATTCTATCAGCGGCCATTTTGTTGGTACCATTTTTATCCCCTTTTTCCAATTTTGCCCCCTCAAGAGTATGACTATCTAAACTCTTTTTATTTTACGTATCTACATAATTAGAGGGATGTACACACCGAATTTCATCATTCTAGCTGTATTCGTTTAGTTGGTACTATTTTTATCCCCTGTAGCCATTGTATCCCTTGAAAGTACGAATTGGGAAAAAACGTTTTATTTTTCGTGTCTACGCAGTCAGAGGAATGTATACTCCGAATTTTATGATTTTAGCTGCGGTCATTTGATAGGTACTATTTTTATCCCCCTTTTCCATTTGAACCCCAAAAAGTACGAATTTTGGAAAGTTCTTTTATTTTACGTGGTTACGCAATCAGAGTAATGTATACACCGAATTTCATTATTCTAGGTGCAGTCGTTAGGTAGGTACTATTTTTATCTATCCCCATCCCCTCTATCCCCATTTAACCTCTTAAAAGTACAAATTTAGACTTGTATATTATGTATCTACTCTATTAGAGGTATGTACACTCCAAATTTCGTGTTTCTATCTGTTGCCGTTTGATAGGTACCATTTTTATCCCTTTTCGTCCCATTTCGCCCCCTACAAATAAAAATCACTCTATAGTGTCCTTTTATGCTATAAAGGGAATGCGAATTGCAAATATCGGGTAAATACAAGCTAATATGTTCAAAAAACAGGCTGAAATACTCTAAATATTAGGGGTATTTTCAGCCCCTGTGAGGAAAAAATTTTTCCCTCTGGGCCGATTTCGCCCACTTTCACTCCCAACCGATCTACAACCATAAGACACATTTAGGAAAAATTTGAACCTTCTAGCTCATTTCGTTCGGCCGCTATCGTGCTTTCAACAGACAGACAGACATACGGACAGACGGACATGGCTATATCGTCTTAGAATTTTACCAAGGGGTTTCCGATGAATATTTCAAGGTGTTACAAACAGAATGACAAAGTGAATATACCCCCATCCTGGAGGTGGAGGGTATAAACAAATTTATATCTTAAATCCATACTGATAGTTTTTCTGAAATTTTAGCATTTTTTAGTTTTTTTTTCGTTTGTATTTTTTTGGTCTGTAATCAATATTTGATTTGAACTGGGATATTGTCCTGGCTCAAGACCATTTTGCATAATATAATGCAAATTTATTTACAAATGCATTTTGTTATCTTTAGAATTATGACTATTTTATGAACTTTCTGAGTGTAAGTTACTATGCTAAAGCCCAAAATACTACAAGTGATACTATTTTTGTTAGGTTTCGTTGATTTAAACAAGAATTTGCATGTGAAATTTCCTAGATGCTTTCAAAATGTTGACTTAAAACACAAAAGATTTTCACGATGTTGACGATCGATCAGGTCCTCTCGATGATAGCATGGACTTGATCGATCTCAACGACTAAGTGTCATCCCTGACACTGGTAGGCCAGGATTGCGGCCAACTTAATATGTTTGTGATGTCCACTTTGCTTTGTTGTTTCGCAAAAGGTACAAGTGATTTTCCAAAGACCAATAAATAAATAATAAAATATACTTTTCAAACCCCGAAACCGTCAGTGTTTTTATTTAAAGAACCAACGCGTAAGTAAATGCCTTTTACTTACGTTACTTGTGATTTCGTTGCTTGCATTTTCGTGCAACAACAACCACACTACACAGGCTTCTCACAAGATTCCGTCTTTGAGAACCTAACGAGTCCATCATCGAGAAAATAACAAATATACCGGATCTTTGACAATATTCGAAGCCTCAGCTCGATGTCATATTCCATACATAGTGGGGCTTTCAGATACCAACATCGCTAATATATTCATTTTGGAACTAACGAATAGACGAAAGTTAAGACGGATGTGTGAACTACATTATTTTAAACAATACTAATTTACACCAATATTGACAAAATATTCAAACATGGTTTTATTCACTTGAGTCTACGTAATGTTAAGTCACATGACCAATCAGATGAAGAAAATTACCTTATAAAACTATTTACAATCAAAACACAACAGTAACCAAGACGGCTGATAACAGAAATACCGAAATCGGGGCGCAGAATATCAATTGTGGTCTGGGGTATGTGGCATGGCGCGCTATCCTGATGAAACCAAATATCATCCAAGTCTATATCCTCAATCTCCAGTCTCAAAAAATGTGTTATCCCCGTCTATATCTATGGTGCTCACCGTTAAACGAAAAACCGTTTCCAGCAGTATTTACACGGGCTAATGCTGCTCCAAAATCCGCATCAAAATTTCGGAGGATGGCTTCTCGACGGCAGTTTTGCTTGTTAACATTGCCGCCGAGATGAAAATGCGCTTCGTCAAAAATATGAATTTTTGAGCAAAATCGTTGTCCATTTCGAGTTGTTCTCAGGCACAAACTGAGAATGGATCACGAGGGATTGCTGAGTCAAGAAAGATTCAAAGAGAAACTGCTAGATGTTTTAATTATTGCACATAATATATATATTGTTTTGCTCCGTGTAGGTGTCCCTTCATACAAGATATGTATTCGAATATACCATTAATATATATTGGAGTCCTAAATTTGAATACCATGAAATATGTCGAGCAATGTGGATCAGTATAACATTTTCAATCGTGAAATAAATTATGGATTTTTTTATACCCTCACTCTACAGAGTTGGATGGTATATATCATTTAGGACAGAAAAAAGTGTAACGCATTGCAGGACCCAACGGGAAAAAGAAGGCGTACGCAAGGCCTTCTTAGGGACGCACAAGACATGCTTGCTGCATTCTATACTCATTTAAAATTAACACAGGGTAAGATTGGAGAGCAAGGCCTTCCCTCTCGCTTCTATTCGCAGGCCTTCTAGAAGGGCTCTGACAAAAGGCCATCTAGAAGGCCTGCTATCAAAGACCTTCTGAAAGGCCTGCAACTAAAGCCCTTCCAGAAGGTCCAAAAATAGCGCGCAAAATTAAAAAAAAAATGACGAACCAATGGACCATCATTTTTTTTTTCAATATTTTCAATTTAAATCTTTCAACATTTTTATTTGCCTCGGTTGGAATTGGAACTCATGATCTTCACATTGCTAAACGGACGTGCTAGCTTCTACACCATAGAACTTTATTGTCTCTATGTGTCAAAAAGTTTATAGAAACACACGACCTTAATCGAAGCGAACACCTTCGCCACTGCCTTTTTTTGACAGGCCTTTTAGCATGCCTGGCGAAAGAAGGTAAGTAGGAATGAGCCACAGAATTTTGTTATGCGTTTACAACAAAAAGTGTGTAGAAAATACCCATCGATAAATCTAACACCTTCCGCGCTGCCTTCTCTCGCAAGGCCTTCTAGCATGCCTATCCGCTTGCTTGCATGATTTATGGAGTATGAAGAAAGTATGAAGGATACGATAAATATATTGGTAAGACCGTTTTTCGTTTGTTCTTGAAGTTGAGTTAAATATGTTTCTGTTTCATCCCCGATAAATATATTGTAGTGGATGTTCGTGGGCGTAAACGTCTTAATAACAAAGGTCTTCCCTATTTCCACTGTTTATAATTAATTCCACAGTTTGTAACACCGAGAAATTATCGCATGTATCTGTCTTTTAGATCGTAAAGAAATCATATTGGGCCTCTTTATGGGTCTATATGAAAACATGTATAAAGCCATTTGTATAAAGGCTATATCTACATTTAAACCGATTTGCTTAATACTAAATAGACTTTGTATTACCCCGAATAGATTACAGGAATATATGCATAGATAGTCAGACATTGCTAAATCGACTCAGAAAGCGGATCTATGTCGATCTGTATTAAATTGCATCTTTTAGAGGTTACAAAGAAGGATACAACGACCACAACAACAAATATTTTTTATCATTAAACAAACAAACATTTAAAAAAATGTAGTAATTACGAATTATTTTAAATAAATCTATCTAATAGGAAATGAGATGGCCTTCCTAAATGCCTTCTCAAAGTATGCCTTCTTAGAGAAGCAAGCTAAGAATGTGCGCCGAATCATTTTTCATGCGCGAAGAAAGCCTTCTGGAATGCCTATTTTCAGAAGGCATACTGGAATGTGTTTCGGATCCGAAGAGAAGGCAATTTAGAAGGCCTTCTAAGGGGAGGCCTTCCAAATTTTCCCGCTGGTGAGTGACGTAAGACCCTATGTATGTTTGGACCAAATACGTTTCACAAAATTTTAAGATGCTTGAGCCATGTCCGTCCGTGGCTGGTGTACACGATAACTCTCGAAAGGAATTAAGGAATCGATTCAAATTTTGCATATGGTATTATCTTTCCCAAACTTAGTTTAAGTTCGAAGATGGGTGAAATTGCCAAGCTCCTTCTGGTACCTCCCCCACAAATGACCCATATTCCTATGTTAAATTAAAACTCAGCTCTATTTTGCTATTTGATATTTTTTATCACTTCGAATGTACTAAATATGATTGATTTTGCACGCCCCTTCCAGTACCTCCCACACAAATCACCCTAACCAACGTATAATTAAAGTGTTATAACTGCTATATGGATGATCGGAATACTATGAAATTTGACATTTGGCAATGCTTTTATATATGTTGCATTCATGTGGAATATGGGCGATATTGACACACCCCTTCTGGTACCTCCCGGACAAGGTTGCATAAGCCTTGGCTAAAATAAAACTGATATATCTTCCATACGGGTAGTCAAAATCATTTGCAATATGATATTTGAAAATGTTTTTTATAATCACTTTAAACGTAAAAAATGTTTAACCATTTAAACCACCCCGCTTCTAGTACCTCCCACACAATTGTCTATATCCCAGATAATATTAAATCCTTCATAACTTTAATACTGGTGCATGAAAACCACCATAACTTGATATTTCATCATGTTTTTACAATTATTTACGAATGTGGAAGCTAGGTCCAATTGCCACAATCTTCCAATACCTTCCAAACACATAATCCGGCACTAAGTAAAATATAAGTCCTTCAATACACATGTGCTCTGAGAGTGAGGGTATATATAAGCCGGTTTAACAGACTGAAACTTACTTATTTGTTTTTTATATTTGATAGAGAAGAAAAATATTTTACAATCAAAAAATTTAAAATCCTAGCTAATGTCAATATGCGCTTTTTTAATAAGAGCCAATCTGATTGCTATTATTAAAAAACTAGAGACAGAAAATCAGGAATGCGGTTTTTTTCAGATATAGTTCAATTTATATTTGGACATTTGATCCCAAGGACCTTCGCCTTCAGTTTTGGGTGGTCCGTACGTGAACATGGGGTGAACTTATGTGCATTTCTTCTTTCCTTCCCTGCATTTCAGTCTAAGAAATATTTGTAATGATTAAATGCATAAACCGTAGCTTCAAACAACCGTTTACCAAAAATGAAAGATTTAAGCAGTAATGCAAAATCCAATATCGTTTAACAATAATTTGGCCTACAACAAAACTCAATAAGATGACTATAGGATGCCCGTACAAGCAATCACATCACAGACACTGCTAAGCCAACCATAGTCACATTGGAAATCTTCCTAAGACAATCAAATGTTGTCTTTTGTCATTTTTTCCACCGATGGCTCTTCGATGGCCACAAAAGACAATTTGCCGCCATCTGACGGGTGGGGAAGGGGCTAAAATGTGATTTTGAGCAAACATCTGAAGTTAGAGATGGTTGTCATTTGACCACAGGTGCCGGCACGTATTGGCCTAACCGTCGTTGAGATTTTTTCCTTTTGCTTTGCAGTCGACATGGGGTTCATTGGCGGAGAAATGAAATGCCTTCAGAATTTAATTATTTTCCAAAGAGATTTTTCGCCATCGATATACCTGGAGTACGTATCAATGGACTAATGATCATTGCAGATGATCTTATTTGTGCTAGTCAGTCTATGGTGAAAATATCATTTTTTCCTTGAGATTTAAAATAACAAGAAAAACGTCCAGCAACAAGAGGTCCCCTTGAGAATATTTGGTAAACACTTGGAAAGAAAGTGTTTTGTTGCAGCAGCAAGACAACGCAATTGTGCACAGTGGTGTTAAACAAAATAAAATGGACAAGAAATATGGCGGTTAGTAGATGAATTTGGCATCGGATCAAACAGTTACCGTGGAAAACTTTGGCAGTTCTAAAGGCTAATACTGCTGCACAGTGGACCACATTCTTAATCAGGCAAGAATTGTTAGCAGCAGGAAAATGTGTAACCACAGGTGATTGTTTCTAAAATAATGTGCAGCATTTTTTTAAGTCTTCGCTTACTCCCATTTCACCGGATGCTAAGAACGATTGCAGTGTTATGCCATTTGTTAAACCCATTCCAAACCGACAAAAAGTGACAGTTACGTTTTTTATTTTGAAAAGTAAGCCCAATTATTTCTAACGTATAACAAAAGGTCAATGGAATTCGCACCAGAAACAGCATTTGGTTCACTGTGGGCCGGCCTTAAAATTGTAAAAATACATCGCTGAGTTGGTTTTCAGATATGACTGAAATATATTGTTTTTTTACATTTTTGCCAAATAAGAAGTGGTGGGATCAAATTTTATAAAAATTAGTTTTGTATGGGAGCCCCATCAGGGAGTGGGGATAGGGGGTAATTTTGTTTGGAAAAAATTTTGTGGAGGGAAACTATCCATTATCCCCATTTTTTGGCTAAAATGAATTTTTTTCCAAACCTCACAAAATAGGGGGTTCAGCCTATACAAACCGAATTCCTAAAATTTCCAAACAACACTATCCCACCCCTAGTGTGTATACATTTTTGCTGATATCTCAGCAACTGCATTCGAGCCTACTCTGATGGAACCAGATGGAAGGAACTCATTTCTGAGTTAATTTTAGAGCATTCCGGATGAGAAAGACATCGATTCTATCGAATCGATATTGCCATAAATATTCCGTCTGTCTGTCCGTCTATCTATTCTTGTAATCACGATACAGGTCGCAATTGTAGCCAGAACTAAATGAAACTTTGCACAGCGAAGTTTTTCGGGATAAGGACGAATGCTATTTAATTTGAAGAAAATCGGTTCAGATTTTGATATAGCCCCCATAGGAATTTCACTCCCGATTTGACTCTTTTCACTCTAGATACCACACATTACAACAGATTTTCTTTAAAATTGGAAAAACATCTTATATTTCAACTAGAAACACCTGTGGTAAAAATGTGTTAGATCGGTTCATATTTTTATATAGCTCCCATACAAATGTCGCTCCCGATTTGACTATTTCCGCTCTAGAAACCATATATTGTATCAGATTGTCTTCAGATTTGGCAAATCATCTTAAATCCCGTTAAAATTTCGCTCCCGATTTGACTTTTTTGTTCTAGAAACCACATATTTTAAGAGATCCTCTTTAAATTAGGCGAAATATCTTATATTTGTTCTATAAACACCCATGGTGAAAATGGGTCAGATCGGTTCAGATTTACACATAGCTCTAATAAAATTTCGCTCCCGGATAGACTTTTTCCGCCCCAGCAACCACGAATTTTCACCGAATTTCTTTGAAGTGAGCATAACACGTTATATTTGAGCTGGAAGAACTTATTTTGAAAGTTAGTCACTTTATTCCGATACAAATATTCTTTTCGATTTGACAAATTTGATTGGATTGATATGATTATGAAATATACAAAAATTCTTCCCGTTTTCACTTTTTCCATGCTTTATATAAGGTTACTTTCTATATATGTGTGCCACAAAATTTGAAATCAATTTTTGAAAGCTTTTTTCTCAACCAATTTTGCTCAAATTTTGCACACTTAATCATTTTCGATGACAATACAAGGAAATGGAAAAATTTGACCAATTGGACAAAGGGGCGTGGCACCTCCCATACGAAGTTAAAACCTATTATTGAATATTGTCAGTTCTATGACACCTAGAGTGCTGAAATTTTGTGTAAGTGCATCTAGCATCAATTCGCATAGTTGTGCCAAAAAGGGGCGGTATTGGAAAAGTGGGCGTGGCACCTCCCATACGAAGTTAAAACCTATTATTGAATATTGTCAGTTCTATGACACCTAGAGTGCTGAAATTTTGTGTAAGTGCATCTAGCATCAATTCGCATAGTTGTGCCAAAAATGGGCGGTATTGGAAAAGTGGGCGTGGCATCTCCCATACGAAGTTAAAACCAATTATTGAAAATTTTCAGTTCTATGACACCTAGAGTGCTGAAATTTTGTGTAAGTGCATCTAGCATCAATTCGTATAGTTGTGCCAAAAAGGGGCGGTATTGGAAAAGTGGGCGTGGCACCTCCCATACGAAGTTAAAACCTATTATTGAATATTGTCAGTTCTATGACACCTAGAGTGCTGAAATTTTGTGTAAGTGCATCTAGCATCAATTCGCATAGTTGTGCCAAAAATGGGCGGTATTGGAAAAGTGGGCGTGGAACCTCCCATACGAAGTTAAAACCTATTATTGAATATTGTCAGTTCTATGACACCTAGAGTGCTGAAATTTTGTGTAAGTGCATCTAGCATCAATTCGCATAGTTGTGCCAAAAAGGGGCGGTATTGGAAAAGTGGGCGTGGCACCTCCCATACGAAGTTAAAACCTATTATTGAATATTGTAAGTTCTATGACACCTAGAGTGCTGAAATTTTGTGTAAGTGCATCTAGCATCAATTCGCATAGTTGTGCCAAAAAGGGGCGGTATTGGAAAAGTGGGCGTGGCACCTCCCATACGAAGTTAAAACCTATTATTGAATATTGTCAGTTCTATGACACCTAGAGTGCTGAAATTTTGTGTAAGTGCATCTAGCATTAATGTGCGTAGTTGTGACAAAAATGGGCGGTAATGGAAATGTGGGCGTGGCACCTCCCATACGAAGTTAAAACCCATTTTCGAATATATGCCGGTTTATGGCAGATAAAAAACTGAAAATTTGCAGTAATTTTTCCTTCTATAGGGTGTTTTTTATTGAGGTATAGAACTTCGAATTGAAATAAAACACAAGAAAATCGTTTTAATGTCCATCGATTTGGCTTTATTGGAAGGATAATTTTATGCCATTAATGTTTAAATATGATTTCGGGCATGTGGCCGCCGCGGCTGGCTCGAATATAGCCAATTCCACAGGTCCAATTTTCAACCACTTTCTCCAATTGCTGTGCAGCTCCAATTGCTCTGCACGGTGGCGAATCGATTCATTCGGGTCCTCTTCAACACTTTGCTCTACAGCGGCAATTGTTTCTTCGGTGCGCACTGTTCGACGTCTCTGCGGATGCGTATTATCACATAGAGTAAACGTAGTGCGAAAACGATCCATGGTTAACCGAATTAATTGCTCTGATGGACGATTATGCCGACCATAAAATGGTGAACTTCACGAACTGAACCATTACTTTCGAAATAAATTTGCACGATTTGCAAGCGTTGTTCTTTTGTCAACCTGTTCATGATGAAATGGCAAACCAAACTAAATATTAATCACTTGACAGCTGACAAAATGGCCGCCAGTTAAAAAAGTGATGCCAACTTAAAGTTCTATACCCCAATAAAAAACACCCTTTACAAAAGATAACTAAAAAAGAATTTCTAGGCCCAATAGAATTCTGCTTGCATAAGGCATGGATTTGAAAAAAAAATTTTTTTTGATTTACTAGTTTATCGAGTTTATTTGTATTCGGATAGAAAGTAGAGTGTATCATATAGTCGGCCCGCCCGACTTTAGCCTTTCCTTACTTGTTTTTTTTTTAATTTTTTTACTAAATTTAATAATTGTACTCTCGTTTTGGATATATATAAATCGTGCTTCATTTTGTATGTAGTTTTGCTTAAATTGATTTAGTCATACATGAAGACAACATGTACTTCTACAGGAAGGACCATAACTTCTACATTTAGCTAAGATGTCAGGTATTACAAACTAAAATAAAAGATTCTGTTCATTTCAGCAAAAACAGTTTTTTTGTAAAAAAAAAAATCCCAAATTTTTGAAAACCACTCACGTTCACGCACGCTCACGAATAACGTACGAATATCCGAAAATTTTATCATTAAAATCACTACGTTTACGATGTTTGTCTTAAATTCATATTTTAAAAGGGTGATTTTTTAAGAGCTTGATAACTTTTTTTTTAAAAAAAACGCATAAAATTTGCAAAATCTCATCGGTTCTTTATTTGAAACGTTAGATTGGTCCATGACATTTACTTTTTGAAGATAATTTCATTTAAATGTTGACCGCGGCTGCGTCTTAGGTGGTCCACTCGGAAAGTCCAATTTTGGGCAACTTTTTCGAGCATTTCGGCCGGAATAGCCCGAATTTCTTCGGAAATGTTGTCTTCCAAAGCTGGAATAGTTGCTGGCTTATTTCTGTAGACTTTAGACTTGACGTAGCCCCACAAAAAATAGTCTAAAGGCGTCAAATCGCATGATCTTGGTGGCCAACTTACCGGTCCATTTCTTGAGATGAATTGTTCTCCGAAGTTTTCCCTCAAAATGGCCATAGAATCGCGAGCTGTGTGGCATGTAGCGCCATCTTGTTGAAACCACATGTCAACCAAGTTCAGTTCTTCCATTTTGGGCAAAAAAAAGTTGGATATCATCTCACGGTAGCGCTCACCATTCACAGTTACGTTACGATTCGCATCATCTTTGAAGAAGTACGGTCCAATGATGCCACCAGCCCATAAACCGCACCAAACTGTGACTTTTTCTGGATGCATTGGTAGCTCTTGCAATGATTCTGGCTGATATTCACTCCAAAATCGACAATTCTGCCTATTTACGTACCCATTGAGCCAAAAATGAGCTTCGTCGCTGAACACAATTTCTTTCTTTCTGAACTTTCTTAACAGAGCACGCATTTTGATAATAAAATTCAATGATTTGCAAGCGTTGCTCGTTAGTAAGTCTATTCATGATGAAATGTCAAAGCATACTGAGCATCTTTCTCTTTGACACCATGTCTGAAATCCCACGTGATCTGTCAAATACTAATGCATGAAAATCCTAACCTCAAAAAAATCACTCTTTAGTATACAAAATTACAGTGTCATATATCGTATGGTTTAACGCAAAATAAGTTAAAAATCGGACACTGACATATCAGTTATTTGTTTTTTATTGAAAAGTAGTGGATGTTCCCGACTAAAATGAAAGATTAGTTTGTTTTATGTGTTCTCCCAAAATATTTCGCTTTTATCATTGTCCGTTCGTGAGCTGGGCGCGTTCAAATTAACCTCTATAAATCAGGCTTTTTCTTGAAAAAAAAATCACGGTGAGAATGGTATTTAGAAAAAAACCAGCAAGAAATTAAAATCTGGTCGGAGCCTTATCAAACCATATCAACAACTTGATTTTAATCAAGAATATAGGGTAGAATTTTAACATTTTTGTGCAATTTTTGTTGCATTTTTTATAAAAACCGCTATAACATCCATATTTTTAGTTGAATTGTGTTTTTGTTGGATCGTTGAAGAGGTATTGATGACCAATTCCAAATTTTAGAACTTCCCAACCCATTAAGGGCCGACAATTTTTTTCTTACTGTTGGTTCTCAGTGGGTTAAATGTGATGTAAACACTGAAATATGGGGTTATTTGCATCGTAAACACATTCTAGTCTTACAAAAAGCTAATTTTTGAAAATCAACATCTGAAATGTTGGTCTTTTAATGCATAAATTGGGAGGAAAACTTCACATAAGATGTTACAAAAAAACCGTGCGACATGATTTCCCTCCCAATAACGAGATTATATAGAAGTGAAACTATAGGTCACTAATAGGAAAACTCATACCCAGTTTTTTACTTCGTGGTCGTTTGTCTTTTTTACAGGACTTTTAATTTCCAAAGAATGTAAATGTTTCAATAATTTAGTTTCATACTTTTGCGTGTCAGACAATGGCGATATGGGTATCAAATGAAAGAGAAGAAAATCTATGTTAATTTAGCATTAACAATCATTTAAATTTTTCCCCTTTATAAAGTTTATGTAGATTATTCATGTTTTATTTTTTTAGGGGAGAAACTTTGAAATGGTTGAGTTTCTTTCCAAAAATTAGCTTTAGAATGTGTTTACGATGCAAATAACCCCATATTTCAGTTTTTACTTCACATTTAACCAACTGAGTATAAACAGTAATAAAAAAATTTGCGGCCCTTAATGGGTTAGCAAATTCTAAAAATTGCAATACCTCTCCAACGAGCCCTTAAAAACATAAATCGAACTAAAAATATGGAAGTTATTGCGGTTTTTATAAAAAATTGCACTAAAATAGCATAAATCTGTCCTTTATATTGGGTCATATTGCAAGTTTTTAATATGGTTTGATAAGACTCGGGTCGGATTTTAATTTCTAGCGCTTTTTTTCTCAATACCATTCTCATGGTGAATTTTATTCAAGAAAAAACTGATTTATAGAGGATATTTTGAACGCGTCCAGCTAACGAGTGGACACTGATAAACGCGAAATATTTTGGGAGAACATATAAAACAAACCAATCTTTCATTTTAGTCGGGAACATCAACAACATGTTTTCCTTCCTCACAAAAGAAGCCACTCTAATATATATTTTTTTTTTTGAATGGAAAACTTCACATTTTTAAACGAAATAAAATGAAAATAAAAGAATTAATAAATATCTGCGACTCACGAAAAAATCACGCAATTCACGCAGAAATTAGACTCACGCACTAACATTATTTCGCTCCCCACGTTCACGCACGCTCACGTGAGTAAAATAAATTTTGCTCACGATCACGCGTGAATCATGTGATTCACGCAATCCGCGTGAGTCGCGATCTGTAATGTGAATGTCTAAGTCGCAATATTTTTAGCCATCATGGGTACCTTCAATTTAACATATAACCAGTACGAATATTTAAGACACTTCTAAGTGGTTGTAATTTTAGTAAAAAATTAAAAAAAGAACAAATTAATTATCGTTTTCAAGTTTAGAAAGCCAAAATACATCAGAACACAATTTTTGTTGAATAGTGCTATCTGTCGATATATTAAGAGCCTAATATTTCCATACAAATGGAAACACGTATCTTACATCGGATCTTGATACAATTTTGTACATTTTGTTGTATTTCACCTCAGAATACCTACTGTGAAAATTATCTATGTGAGTTCACACTTTGGCCCCAAATGGGGCCCCAGATCATGTTATATAGGGTCCGCCATCTAACGATTTTTTGCAACTATTCAACCGTTGGACTATTATTTGTGGGGTGCCCTCAGCAGCCATTTGAATGAAATTATTTTCCATTATTAACCGGAAGGATTGTACTTTCGAATAAAAAAAGAAATTTGAGAAAATATTCAGTAGTTTTTTTTATAACATTTTCAAAAAAAAGTTATTTGGCGGACCCTATATTTAATTTAGGAATACCTACAGTAAAATAGAACCATATTGGTCCATGTTTTTTTGGCATCCTATATGTCTTCTTACTCAACATGAGGTCAATGTGTCGACAGAACCCTGTTTGTTTTAGAACCAGGACCGGCCGATACCTACCTTTTATTTGATCTTCAATCTGTTGCCAGTGAATTTTGGATCAATGAGATTCTTGCCGTCAATCATAGTGCTGACCTCTTTATGTATGTCTCCGAATATAGTTATTATCCAGTTTGTTCGCCTGTATCATCTCCGTGTTCTCGTATCCTGGTAGGATACGTCATCTTCTTGAGAGATGTTCGGTATTCTTGGTCTACTTTGGATATCAATGAAGTCGAGATTCAATTCTGTACAGAAAAATCGATATACATGAACCGGGAGAAACTAGAGGCAAAGATAAGTCCGTTTTTTAGTTTTTCATTTTTTCATTTCCATCCTGTTTTCTCTTCATATGCCTGCAGAATTCCAAAGGATACAACTTTTCATATTTTTAAATACTTATTCCCACCCTATTATAGCATTATAAGTGTCAAATAAATGAAGAGAATATCTGTTAAAAATACTTCAAATTTAATGATTGTATCTGTAGTAGTTTAACATGTATTAACTTAACATGTGGATTACACATTTTGCAATAAAATCTATTTTTTTGAAAGGATGAAAAAAATTAAAATTTTAACAAAATTATGAAATTATACAGGGTTAATAATGAAAAACAACATCAGCCAAATGGCCACAACGACCATGCTTACCGGACCATATCCCTTTCATGAAATTTTCCATAACCAAATCGGAAAGTGGCTGCCCTATGGCCTCGATAGCCTCACGAATTCTATCTTTGAGGTTTTGAATCGACGCTGGGCTGTTGGCGTAGACCTTATCTTTCACGTGGCCCCAAAGGAAGAAGTCGCAAGTCACAATATATCGGTGGCCAATTGTGATCACTTCTTCGAGAGATAACACCGTCCGAAAACTTTTCCCGTAAAAGAGCCATCTTGTTAAAAGTAAACGTTGTCCAGATCAATACGATCCAACTCCGACCATAAAAAATCATTAATCATCTCTCGATAGCGCAATACATTCACCGTAACTGTTGATTCAACCTCATTTTCGAAAAAGTAAGGCTCAATGACCCCGCCGGACCATAAACCGCACCATAGAGTCACACGATGAGAATGGAGAGGCTTCTCAACAATAACTCTTGGGTTTTCCAAGCCCCAGATGAGACAATTTTGCTTGTTGACGTAGCCACCTAGGTGGAAATGGGCCTCATCAGTCAAGATGATTTATCTTTGTAGTGAATTTTAATAATTTCAATGCGTTGTTGAAGCTTCTAACGTTCCATTTTTATTAGTAATGGTGTAGTTTCTACTTGTCAAAGAATAGAAGCTTCAAAAGTGACAGGTACCGAAATACCGGGTAATTCAAAATAACACCTCTTGTTGGAAAACCCTTTATATACCCTCCACTTTCTAAACCATTACAATTAAATTCGAAAAAAAAGTGAATGGATCAATTCTTGTATGGATACTATGGTCTGTATGGATATGTGGTTTATAGAGGGAATTTAGTATGTGAGTTATATCTAAATCTGAACCGATCTTACTCACTTTCACCTTAGATGTTTTTAGTTAAATTATATAGTACTCTACCAAATCGGATAAAATATGTGGTCTCTAGAGCGGAATAAAGTGTGGCTACTTTAAAGCAAATCGAGTAAAATATGTGGTTTGTAGAGCACAAAAAACCAAATAGGGAGCGATATTTGAATCTGAACCGATTTGCTTCACATTAAATAGCGTTCGTCCATGGCCTGCAAAACTTACTTGTGCCAATTTTTATTAGAATTGAACAATAATTGCGACCTTTACTTTGATTACAAGAATATATGGACGGACAGACAGACATGATGATTAGTTAAAATGTCACCCATTTCCGAACTTTGAAGAAAATATTAATATATGCGGTGTCTGGAAAAATTACTTAAGTCCTATCGTGTACAAAATGTTGCCAGCCAGACGGATGGACGTATGGAAGGAAGGGCATCGCTCAAACGGCTTAGGAAGTCTTGTATTGGACATACAAAGAGATTTTTGTTTTTTTGCCTATTTTATAGAGTGGGTATATATGTTGTCCAGACTTTCCGTTTGGAACCACAGTTCAACATTACTTTAGGGAGGAGAGGGTGCTATAAGTTGTAACTTTTTCACCAAACTTGTCATGGTACGAGTGTAGTTTCCTAGTTATGCCCATCCAAATTGCTGTAACGTCATTTCAAAGTGTTCAATCACTACTCATGATCAAGGTTGCCACGGTTGATGGCTGTGTCTTAAACGCTTGAAATGTCTATGACTCAGAATCCCCTCAAGCCTCTTAAAACAACCACACTGCAGAGTGTACAGCATCGCACCGAAAGGAATCCGCCACAAACAACATTGTTTCTTCCTATTACTGGCACAAAGTGAATTTGTATTCAGTTTATAGAAAAATACTTGACATCAATTTCGAAAGCCAGTCTAACGCCTAGTTTCCAGTGAAGCCAAAGCTGTGCAACACACAGCGAAGAATGAGGAAAAGTGTTTTCATTTTCCAAATATTGATCATGATATGGCACAATGTGATCATGTTAAAGATCATCATATCAACGATGATGATGATGATGACGATGGCGATCATCCGCAGCGGGCAACACCAAGGTGAGAAAATGATACCTCCACTTTTGGGAGAAGAAAAAAAAATAAAACGCCAAATGTCCAATATTATTGGCAGTTTAAGTCAAGAGTCTCTAAGAAAATTCCATGGTGTGGTCAGAAAAAAGGCGATACTTGAAAATAAATTTCAGGCGAAATTTATGGGAGGAAAAGTGATGATAGGGAAAATTTTAAGTTTATGGTGATAATTCGGTTTTCATATTTCTGTTTAAGTACGCTCGTAAATAACACATTGGAAATTGAAATATTCCCACCCAAACCTTTGTGAAAAAAACACCCAATCTTCACCAGGTGTACCCTTTCGCAAGCGGCTCTACTTGAAAAGGAAAGTAAACTATTAAGTCATGGAGTTGTGAAACAGACCGAGGGCATCCCAGCCCAACTATTATTGTGACATGTTTATAGTTTTCCTTTCAATTTCGAGCGATTGCTTATTGACTAAATCTGAATTTAGTTACTGCTAATGAAAATACATTTATTGCATATAAATTTCCTGTGTTGTTCCCACCCTAAAAGCCCACTAAACCAAATAGAGGAATAATCATTAATTTTAATGGCACCTACGAGATGGTGGGAATTGTTTTCATCACGTGACTGACAGCAACAGCAGCAGCCTGCATAATGTGTGTACCCGTGTGTCTGTCGTACATTAATTCGTTAATTTTTTACTAACTAAAATATTAAATTGCATTTGTTATGCAGAAATAGATGTTCTTTTTATGTTTTGAAGAGTGAACCAATGTCAACATGAATGTCAGTAGAATGCTGCTGCATGTTGTTGTTACTCATCTGTTCTACACACACACTGTCGAGTTTGTGTCTTAAGTCTTTTGTTTGCTGGATGAGTTCATTGCGTGCCTTAAGTCGTCAAAAGTTCTTGTAATTTCGGTGCAGATATTTACATTTTTTGTTATTACAATAATATTTCTATGAGTCGAAATAGGCCAACATCAGCCGAGAGAAATTATTTTGTGTGCCATTTTGAGGACAAAATTATCGAGAATTTGTACAGAAGATACAAAGGTGTTGAAATTATATAGAAGAAGCTGTGTGTTACATATTAATGAAATTCTTTTTTGTTGTAGATATGTATCTCGACTTTGAGGGTATTATTTGTCTATTCATGCCACCTCTTTTAGTGATAGATATTCAAATGAATCTTTCATATATAATATCAATTGTGTAATATCATTAAGTCGGTATCAACCTTTTTTTCGTTATGGAAAATTTCGGTCTGCTGAAAACATGAACGAAATGAGCTAGGAATTTCAAATTTTACCTAAATGTGTCTTATGGTTGCAGATAGATTGGGATTGAAAGTGGGCGAAATCGGCACAGAGGGAAAATTTTTCCCTAACAAGGACTTAAAATAACCCCTAATATTTAGACCGTTTTTTTAATTTATGTTTTATATGCACTTCAAATTTGTAGTCTAAAAGCACCAGTTTTAGCGAACGAAATAGGACAAGAGGGATAAAAATGGTACTAATGATATGACAACAGCTAGAAACATAAAATTTGGAATGTATAGTTGTAGTATAGTTTGAATGTAGTTGCGTAAAATAGAGGGATTTTTTTGAAATTCGTACTTTTGGGACGAAAAGGGATAAAAATGGTACAAATGATAAGACAACAGTTAGAATCATGAAACTCGGTGTTTACACCCCTCTAATACTTCATTGTATTGAGAGTTTCAAAGCGGAAAAATCACATGCCAATTATACTTACGTTAAAAGTTACAGGATCTGAAACCAGCATAAGAAACATGAATCTACTCCTAAAGCTAAGATGGAAAGATAGCCAACTACAACAATACCAAAGTATGTTGATGCATGCCGTAGAAGACATAATCACTAGAACCGATGATCCGAGTTTAAGAGATCTGACTGAGGCTATTAAACGTTCGACCGTTCAGAACCCCCAATTTGATCGAAAACAAAAGAAAAATTTTAGACTGCTAAATGTTTACAGGAAGACGGTAAATCTAACCGATAAAGTAATATATTTAGAAGCACAGATGAAATAAAGAATTATCTGCAGAAATAGTCAAAAGAAATACTTTCTCAATATTATAGAAAAAATAAATACCATAAATAAATTATTCTAAGGAATGGAGGAAATGTGCAAAAGAAATCAGAAACCAGAAACTTCAAACAAGCACGAGAAGAGCGGCGATAGAGTTCAAAAAATACTTCCAGAATTTGCTAAATCCGCAGACAGCATCTGAAATTCAGAACTCATCAATTGAATATCAGAACTTGTTATTTGAAATTCAAAACTCATCAAATGAATTTCAGAACATTTCATATGAAATTCAGAAGTTTTCAAATAAAATTCGGAAAACATTTATGGGGAAATAACTCGATATACTCCAAATTTAGTCATACATAAATATATTTAAATTGATCAAATTCATTAAAGAACACAATTAATTATTTTAATATGATGTTTATTATTTGCATTATAAATATGCAATGAAATCAATAAATAGATTGTTAGATTGGAAATGGGAGGAAGCTTTAATAATATTTAACAGGCAATTAATAGCGAAACACTTTTTGGCCGTCAATAGACGTGAAATTAAAAACAACAAAAAAGGCATTTTTCTGTAATCGGTACATAATTTTCATTTCAAACTTTAACTTGGCCGAGTTAACCAACTTTACATGATAAGTGGAGGAGTGGGTGGAGTAAAGCTAAGAATATATACAAACGTAATTAATAAATAATTTACATTGTATGTAAATATCTTTTAAAAAGTTTTACATGCGTAGAATATAATTTCTGAATTGATAACTTCTGAATTACAAATGAAAAGTTCTGAATTTCATATGAAATATTCTGAAATTCATTTGATGAGTTCTGAATTTCAAATAACAAGTTCTGATTTTCAATTGATGAATTCTGAATTTCTGAATATCAATTGACGAGTTCTGAATTTCAAATGGAATTTCTGAATATCAACTGATGTGTTCTGTATTTCACATGGAAATTCTGAATTACAATTGATCTTTTCTGAATTACACTTGGAAATGGTGTAGAGGTTGAATACCTTGACAGACTAATAACCATATCAGAACTGAAAAACCTGCTAAATAAAGTCAAAACGAACAAAGCACCTGGCGAGGACCAAGTTCCATATGAATTCTTTCAGAATGCACCTGACAACTTCTGCCTTCAATTAGTAAAAAATTATAATAACATATTAAACAGCAGCAATATCGACGAATCCTTTACGAAAACTACAATTTTCCCGATATATAAAAAAGGAAATCACGAAGAACCAGGAAATTATAGAGGCATAGCGTTTTCAAATTGTATCGTGAAAATTATGATGGGCATTCTTAACGAGAGGTTATTGAATTGGGTTGAATCTGAAAACATATTGACAGAATATCAAGCGGGATTTATAAGAGGCTACTCAACCACTGATAATATATATAACCTATCGGCCATTGTGAGTATTAAACTTGAGAAGGAAAAAAAGTTTTATGCATTTTTCGTCGACTTCAAAGCAGCGTTCGGCAAGGTTTACCGACAGGCTTTAATATACAAGCTTTTCGAAATTGGCATTTCGTACAAATTCGCTAAACTTATAGAGAATATATATTGCAATACTCAGTATGCAGTCTGGACTGGAAATGAGCTGTCCGAATATTTTGAAACATTTATTTATATTTGAACATTAGATTATTGTTATATGTGGACGATATCGTCATACTATCAGAAGATGTTGACATAATGCAAACAATGATTAACAACTTGGAGCAATACTGCTATAATTGGAATCTAGAGGTAAATATGAGTAAATCTCAAATGATGATTTTCCGAAAGGGTGGAAGACTGAGTCGAATGGAGAAATGGTGGTATAAGGAAATGGATGTCCAAGTAACATCCGAATATAATTACCTTGGAGTAATATTTACACCAAAGCTAAATTAAATTCTTAAGCATGCAAAGGGTGATTTTTTAGCTATTATCTTTTTGGCAACACTGGTTTAAACAGCTGACGCACGTTTCGTGTTTTGTTTCACTGTCAAACATCTTCAGTTTGGTCTATAATTTAACCATGAATCGTCTTACAAACGAACAACGCTTGCAAATTATTGAATTTTATTATCAAAATGCGTGCGTCAGTGCTAAATATATTGGTGGTATTCTAATAAAAATAAAAATATAAAAAATATATATATATAATAAAAAAAATATATATATATAATAAAAATAAATACATACAAATATGTTAATATATTACAATTGTGCAGTTTTTTAGAGAGATATGTGCACTTTTAAACACATATTTCTAATTTTCCAGAAGTTTTAATTTTGAGTATAAAATCTTTAGAATAATAGTTCCTAATTAAGCGTGCATAACGTCATTTGCTTTCTAGGTGGTGTAGTTTCTTGGCGTAGCATATATATCTTCCTGAAAAATACAGGAAATTTTCGTCATTTCGTGTCGGTATGTCGATTTTGTAGAGCCCCTCGAATGTGAGGATCCATCATAGAAAGTCAGCTCTACATTCTCGTTAAGATCTGCTCAGATCAGAATGGAGCTATGTCCATGGGTATTTGCCTCGGGACATCAATTGGTGGTATCATTCCAGACTGACATGAGGTGTTGATTTCAGCAAGCATATGGGCGCTGGTGAAATTTGACATTCTGAAATCATAATAGTCAGCTAAATCGCTGTGTACACTCATAATTTCATTTTGGGTTGCATACTCCATTTCATTTGGAAAGACTTCACAGGCACTGTGAGCTTACTTTTCACAATATTCTTTTTTCGAGAAATTTCTATCTATCGTCTATATTGATGTCCAGGTAGTTTGGCTACCTTAAGAGCCAAGCTATCTATGATGTTAAGTTATTCTGTTGAAGCTGTTTGTCATGTAAGGGTAAGGACATACTAAAGAACCCACGAATATTACAGTGAATTTTAGCCCAGTTATTAGTAAGGTTCATGATTTGGTCATTTTTAATTGAAAACATTAAATACAAATATTTCTCTTTCAATTTTTTCTATCACAATAATATGAATTCAACTCTCCTGCCTGTGAATGTGTTCAATTAAAAAAAACAGATTGCCTGCGTAGTGAAATTTCTTTCTCTTTTTTTAATAAAATGTAAAACACTTGCAAATTTGCGTTCACACAGTCACAGTCAAGTCTAAACAATATCGTATATTAACCACATAAGGATTTCTATTAAAAATCATATTATGAAGTGGAGATTTTCATAAATGTTGATGTTTAAATTAACATAAATTAAACAACACTATTATGTGAATAAAAATACGTAGAAAATGTTAACAACATTCACAATTAATTGGAACCGGTTTCTGGCCTATTTGAAAATTGCCATCTGTTGTGGTGCATAAATAAATGTGAAATGAATTCGCATACAAATTCTATCATTCCCCCTCTGCAACGAAATGAGCGGCAATGCACGGTGATATCTTCAGAAGATGCCACACATGCGCGAACTCAAACGCGCCAAAGCAAAAAGCCAATATTTGTTAATGTTTTCATAATATTTTTATTGATGCTACTGCAACGGCAGCAGCAGCTTACATTTGCAACAGCCACCACTTGTGATTAACACTTCGATGTTGAATTGATGTTTGGCTTTGCGATGTTACCTGCATTCGATGATGCAGTTGCAGACTTAGACATATTGCGGAGAGTAAAGCACAGGTGAGTGAAAAACGCAGACGTTGGTTGGTTGTGTAAATTAGAAAAAATCTGTTATGTGATCCATCATAATTTGCTGGCATTGCATGGGACATTCCATAAAGAAAGACCATCATAAATGGTGGGATTTGGTTGAGGGCAACATTTTTATACCCTCCACCTCCAGGATGGGGGTATACTAACTTTGTCATTCCGTTTGTAACACCTTGAAATATCGACCTGAGACCCTATAAAGTATATATATTCTTGATCGTCATAAAATTCTAAGACGATCTAGCCATGTCCGTCCGTCCGTCCGTCTGTCCGTCTGTTGAAAGCACGCTAGCATCTAAACGAAAGGAGCTAGAACGTTCAAATTTTCCATAAATGCGTCTTATAGTCGTTGATCGGTTGGGATTGAAATGGGGCAAAATCGGCCCAAAGGGAACAATTTTTCCCTCACAAGGACTAAAAATACGCATAATAATCCCTAATATTTTAGCGTATTTAAGCATGTTTATTGCATATTGCACTGTTTATATTTGCTTGATATTTGGTATGCGCATTCCCCTTATAGCAAAAACGTGCACCATAAAGTGATTCTTATTTGTAGGGGGTGAAATGGTTCAAAAAAGGGATAAAAATGGTACATAATTAACGACAACAGCTAGAAACACGAAATTCGGTGTGTACATTCCTCTAATTGAGTAGATACATAATATAAAAGTATTTTTCCAAATTCGTACTTTTAAGGGGTAAAATAGGAATAGAGGGATAAAAATGGTACCAACCAAACGTACCTAGAATAATGAAATTCGGTGTATACATTCCTCTGATTGCATAGATAAGTAAAATACACGGATTTTTCAAAATTCGTACTTTTTGGAGTTAAAATGAAAAAATGGGATAAAAATAGTACCAATCTAATGACCGCAGCTAGAGTCATGAAATTCCTCTGAGTGCGTAGACACGTAAAATAAACTTATTTTTCGAAATTCGTACTTTTTGGGGTTTAGAATTTTTCGAAATTAGTCCATTCAAGGGATACAATGGTACAGAGCGATAGAAATAGTACCAACTAAACGACTACAGCTAGAATGATAAAATTATAATTGCGTAGAAACGTCAAGGGGGTAAAAATGGTACCAACCAAATGGGCGCAGCTGGAATCATGAAATTCGGTGTATACATTCCTCTGACTGCATAGACATGCAAAAAAAAAAGTTTTTTCCAAATTCATACTTTTTCTTTTACGGCAAAAATTGGTTGAATCATGAAGTTAGGTTATTTTGCACTATGTAGTTAATTGATTTTCAAAATGTGTACTTTTGGAATTCAAATAGAATTGAAATACAACCAACTGTAGCACCCACTATCTACAAATATTTATGGCCTTGAAAGTATAAGTATAAGAATATTTATTTTTTTAATTAACGTATTGTTAGCCTTGCCTTATAAGCGTGGTTTGAAATAATTTAAATATTATATTTATTTATAAAATTAATTTTTCAATATTTGTATTTGTTTTGGTTTGGCTATATTAAAAAAATTATTTTCCTGTAATATTACTGCACTTCTACGAAAACCGACAACCTCTGTGGAATGCAATACATGGTGGAGGGTATATAAAATTCGGATCGAACTTAACGCCGTTTTTACTTGTTAGAATTGAGATAGAATAACTAACAAATAATAAGAGTTAATAAATAATAATAAATGGGATGGGATATCCCTGATGAAACTGAAAGAAACATTTTAAAATTATTTTTAATAAATATGCACAGAAAATACGAATTGATGAAAACGTATAAAAACTATTACCTCAGTGGAAAATTAATTGACTCGAACTTGTAAATAAACGGTGGCTGATGAATGCTGCAGTTCCTCTGCAGAACTGAAAGATACATTTAAACACTGTGTGGTCGTAAGAAGATGACACAACCAACATTTTTGAGTTCTGTATTTTGAGAATTTAAAAAATAAATGTGACCAAATTTGAGGCCCATTGAGATGAATTCATGTATACGAACATTAAATCAACATCAATGTATACTGCTGAAAGAGTTGTAGTACTGTGCTAATTTTACCTGTATTAATTCGATTTGTCTGCAAAATCAGGTATTATTAGGGTTTTTGGCATAGTTCTGGCAAATGAATTCCGATTGGCATAAATGAAATGAGTAATTTGCGTTTTGGAATTAAAAAATCTGACCTTTTGCACTATCTTCTAAGGATGCATTCTCTAACAGGCAAAAGTTACCCTGCAAAAACGGGGAACCCTTCAACCTTTCTAAATTTGTGCTTTATTCGTCAAAGTTATTAGTTTTTGTGTTGTTGATTATTGATCGATTGATTGATTTTTGAGTGTAATACATTCGAATTTCAGCTAATTCGATCAAGTAATTTCTTCTTAAGAAGGAAATCTTTGTTTTTGGTAATGGAAAGGAGGAGAACCACACTCAACCATACACACTTTTGACCATATACATATTTCGTTGTCCTGTGTAGAGACAACTCATCAGTGATCCTTCTGTATGAAGTGCTTGCGTTAACATGAAGTCATATGTTGTATATATATCTACATTATATGAAAATCACACCTGCGTATTATATGTATACATCCGAAAAGCTCACCGCAAAGCGTTTTGAAGAGCATTATTTTACCTAAAAGCTTTACTCATTACCATTTTGCTGTAGGCTGATGTATTTTCAACACGATACAGCTTTTCCCACACGAATTTATTAGACAACCACCCGGCAGAAGTATTGCTGGGTAACTATACCTGCATATAGGCATACTTACATATGCAACTCAATGAGATGCTTCTAAGATGGCGTGTGTACTTTATTACTTGGTGCGATTTTTTAAAACGCAAATTCGGCAAGTGAGTTGTGCTTCTCGTTCGTTTGAGAGAATCATCTCCTTATAGAGGCCGGGTTTGATGTTGAAAAGACGCTGCGAAGCCACTTGAAAAGACTTTTGACATGGTCGAAAACATGATAGTGGTAGTCTGCAGCCAAGTAATAAATGTCACCATGCCATTTGTAAATAAATTTGCATTCTATTAAATATAGATGCCAGTAGATCCCAGTTCGAAACATAAAAACAAAAAAATAAAAACTGTACCTTTCTTTAAAATCGACAAATATGAAAAGTAGTCAAATGTGGTCAAATCTCTAAAATATATCCGACGGTCAATATAATCCCTGGATCTTTGTTTAATTTCTTTTTTTACAGAACTCAAAAATGTTTACTAAAACATATGTTATTGAATTTTGGCCGATGGAATTTGATTCGGAATCAATATCCTTCCGATGTTCATGATTTAGACATCATTCGGAGGGTATTTTTTGTGTTTTTCATAGTGACAACTGCAAACCAATTATTAAAAAAATATATTTTAGCATATATTCTGCTATCTAACTTATAAATGATTTTTTACGCTATTCACAAAACTCAAAAAAATCATGATTTTATAAAAAAATCTTTTCCGTCTACCGAGAGTGTCATAACTTATAGATTTTCTACGTTTTTTCTTTTTTAGAGTTATAGCTATTAAAAAATAAAAAACAATTTTCCCCATTTTTTTGTACAGTTTCCTAAACCACTTATGCTACGGGAAAATGAAATTCACAATATTTGTAGCCATCATAAGTAACTTTAATACATAATAAAACATAAGCGGTATTAACGGACCAATATTTGCCGTAATTTCGAATTTTTGTTAAAAGTTTAAAAACTTTTTCCATAAAATTATATTTGATATTGTTTTTGAGTAAGAAACCCATAAACATAAGAAACCCGTCGACATAAATTTTGTTGTACAGTGAAATTCGATCTAAGCCAAGAGTAAACATTTATATGTAAAGAGCTTTCAAGAGTTTTTTAATTCACAGAATCGTTTAGACGAAATATTTAGCAATTCATCATAAAAAAATTCAAACTTTATTTCCATGTGGTAACTGGAAATTTTCTTTTTATTTGTATGATATAGTGACTTACACTAAACTCTCATAAGTGCGACATACATTTTCTGCGTTCGAAATATAAATTGGACTAGTTTTTAATTATATCAAACCAATAAGTTTACCGGCTGTGATATCTGCTTGTTTTGTCCGTACATATCAAGAACACACCTTTTTGAAAAAAAAAAAAAATAAATCGCTGTTAAATTGCTCATAACTCGTGAAAAAAAAGTTCTATTTTTTCAAAAAATACGTACACAATATTTTTATGAGAAAAATACTACACAAACTTTCATAACAAAAAAAGCAATCGAGGTCAAAAATCGTACCGCTTGACATTTGCTCTAGTGCGTATTATAATATATATATTATATAATTCATCCAAAAATGTTAATTTCTTCTGTGACGGACACTTTACTACTTTTTACTACCATCGTACAGTGGGGCCTTTTGACTTTTTTCGTTGCAAAATTCATAACTTCTGAAAAAGGGAACATAATTACAAAAGTAAAATTTTGTTGCAAAGAAGACATCATAGGCTTTAAAATAAGACCACGAATTTCAACCTATACTTACTGGAAGCTTTAAAATCAGACGTTGAATCTGGATTTTCTTTCTTTTCAAAAACATTATATTTCGTGTTATTTTACATTTACTTTTTTGTTACCAAACTAATCATTTTTCATTTATTTTTGATCTAACATAACATATATTCACATATTTAGTAATATAATTATTGTTAACTAACTGAACCCCGCCGCTTCTCCAGACAAAAAACTCGTACCGAAAAATCAAAATTCCGGTTTATATTGTTTTTTTTTCGTGCTCAGTAATATATATATATATATTAATTTTTATAAAGTTATTGTCAAAAACAGTTTTGCCACGCCCCTCCCGCCCCCAGTGTAAGTTTTTTTAAATATATAGTCTAAGATCCTATATGTATGAACTCTCAGTGTCATAGAAATTTATAATAGATTTTAATGCGAATGGGCAATTATCGGCAGCAAACTTTAATTGAATACGATAGAGTAATGAGTACTAAATCACCTAAGAGTAATATCTTCCAAAACTAATCAAAACTTTTTTACTTCTATTCCACCAAATTTGAAAAACGATCAAAATATAGTGTTTTTTACTAATGCGATTTTTGGGTAACTAAGTCGTGGAAACCACCAATTGTTGTTTTATTTCATTTCTTCTAATTTTATTTCATTTCAAACGAGAGCTAAGACGTACAAATTGGGTATATAGTTTCTCTGTAACTTAATTACGAATCTTACACTTTTTGTTTTTTTCTTGAGTTCTTAAGAAATAAATCAATTTTGAATCGGGTTTCGGATTTTTGATCGGTAATAAGTTCTCTATCAATTGGTATTATCAGCTTTACCAACAGCTTTTATCAAATTTTTGACTTTTGCCACTGATTCCTGTCAGAGGCCCCACAATGCATCGTTTGTATGTAAATAAAACAACAATATTCAATTAACCCTCTCATGTCCGAATTAGCTTTTTAATAAATATATAAAATTTACTATGCTTTCTGATGAAGTATGAGTTTAAATATGATTTCTATAGAAGTTTGGGGTTTCTAATTCATACATACATTCATACATACATTCATACATACATACATACATACATACATACATACATACATACATACATACATACATACATACATACATACATATGAGTAACAGGATGTTTCTTCAAATCCTTATACTCCAGATATCGATTAAATATAAACAATATTTTGAAATGCTTCTTCATATTAAAAATCTTTATTATGTATCACTTCGAATGGCAAAGAAAGTTTTTCTTGTACTCGAATCCTATAAAATCTCGAAAACCTCGAAATCCTATAAAAATAAGAAGGAATTCTAAACAATTTTAATTATAAGAAGCTCAAATAATTAAATTTAAGACTTCTCTTCGTCTTCCTACGCAGACCCAAGTTGCCAAATTTGTTGGGTCTCTTCTGAAGAATCTTTGTTACCTATGTATACAAAAACAAAATTTATTAATTCTGCAAAATATGTGAGTTTAAAGATTTTATAGGACTAACTCGTGATGTTGCCTATAGGCAACATTGGGCATGAGAGGGTTAATTCAACATACTTTTAAAAATACTATTATTTCTTGTATTGTTAACAATCGAATAGATTATAGTTTATAATAGAAAGGTTTTATGTATGGTTGCTGCTGTTCATAAAGTGATCATTAAGAAAGCTTATAATTTATATATTTCGAAGATAAACATATATGGGCTATATTTTTTTTGATATATTTGATTTTGTTGACAAATTTATGTAAACTTTTTCGGATTTTCCCATTTGTAAATTCAAGAATCTTGTTGTTGTTTACACATTGAGTGCCAAGCGGTTTTGACGCAAACCTTTCCAGGAGGCCAATTTTTTTTTGGCTCTAAGTAAAAGCAATCTCTGTCGTACGGAAACGTACGACATGTGTTAAATAATTATATTTATTTTATGTATAGTTGTTTATGATTCTAATTTCACTTTCACATACAGTGGTTTAAGATTTTTTTTAAAGCCTATTTTTGCTGGCACGGAAAAAAATTCATAAAAATTAGAAACAAAATCGAAAAAAATATTTTAAATTATTTTTGAGTATCTAACGCAGAAAAAAGTAAATGTAAAAGAACTATGGATAAATATAGAAATTATGAATTTTCGTTGAAGCTACCTTTAATATTTATACTCTGATTATGGATATATGTATGTCCGATAACATCACTTATACGTTCAAAAAATATTTCTGGCACGAATATTATTAATTATAAAAAATAGAGAACAAAATCTGAAAAAAATATATTGATTTATTTTTTAATAACTAACATCCTAACGCAGAAAACAATAGTTAAATGTTAAATATCTATAGGGTCCGCCATCTAACGTTTTTTGCAACTATTGAACCGTTGGACTATTATTTGTGGGGTGCCCTCAGCAGCCATTTGAATGAAATTATTTTCCATTATTAACCGGAAGGATTGTACTTTCAAATAAAAAAAGAAATTTGAGAAAATATTCAGTAGTTTTTTATAGCATTTTCAAAAAAAAGTTATTTTGCGGACCCTATATATATATTAATAAATGTAGAAGTTATGGCATTATTTGTATTTTTTACTAAAATTCCATTTTTCTTTGAATGTACTTTTAATATTAGTACTCTCATTATGGAAATATAAGTTCGATAACACCTGCATATATATTCAATTAAAGTTATTTATGGTGGCTACAAATGTTTCACTTTCACGTCGAAACAGTGGTTTAGGAACAGTATCTTAAAAATATAAAGGAAAAATGTTTTTTTTTTCGAAAAAAATATTTTTTTCCAACCACGAAAAAACTCATAAAAAATACAAGAAAAAAGCGCAAAAATATTTTCGTTGAATGTGCGTTTAATATTTAAACCCTCATTTTGGAAATATAAATCTTTCACTTTCACATAGAAACAGTGACTTAGGAACAACCTTCTAAAAATTGAGAATAAATGATTTTTTCGAAGAAAAATATTTTTTGTCACAAAAAACAATCATAAAAAATAGAAGAAATAATAGGAAAAAATATTTTTAAAAAATAACATTCTAACGCAGAAAACTATGTCAATATATAAAAGATCTATGGATAAATGTGAAGGTATCGCATTCTTTGTAGACGTAATTGATTTTTTAACTAAAATTCCACTTTTCGTCTAAGGTATATATAATATTTACTTTCATCTTGAAAATAGAACTCTGATAACATTTTAAATAAAAGGCAATTATAATGGCTACAAATGTTTCATTATTAAAAAATCATAAAAAATAGAAGAAAAAATCGGAAAAAATATTTTGATTTATTTTTTAATAGCCAACATTTTAAGGAAGAAAACAATGTGTGCACGTGAAAGATCTGTTGATAAAGTTACGCGCCTCTTTGTAGACATAAAAGATTAAAAAATCATGATTTTCTAAATATTTGCGTAAATAGAGCGAAAATAGTTTTAAATATTAGATGATAGACTATATTATTTTATTTTTTAATAACTGGGATCGTAAGGAAGAAAACAAGGCCTATTTATATGTGAAATTTGGTAAATTATAGCTATGAGATTAAATGGATACAAAAATTAGAAAATGGATTTTTAGATTTAGTTAAACCATTAACGTCTGACCGCCTATACTCTTGTTTGATCTTGATAAAATTTCACACATTTAGTATTTATAGAATTTACATTTTATTTATATTATATATTATAGTATTTTATGTTTTTTATTTATTGTATGAGCTGTGGTTCTTAATTTGAATGTATTAAATTTATTTTGTTATATCTTTGTTTTTTTTTTAGTATTTACTGTCGAAGTGAGTATTTATACAACCATGTCATACTCACTTCGTCATGATTTTTATTTTCAAAGATAGAAAGCATAAAATGCTACAAGACACCAAGGCTGGTTTCAGAAAATTTGCTCCCTAAAATGTCCAAATCAATTTATATTAAATGTTTTAATTCCGTAAACTTTCTAACATTTGACCCTCCAATTTTTCTCCAACTCATGACCTTATTTAAACAAAAAAAAAATGAGTTTAACTATCTCCATCCATCTATTATATTCCTAACTCTAGCTAGAGTTATACTAAGACAGCTCTATTTATTGGATATTTTGCTGCCATTCGTCGTTAATGGAATTTTCTAAAGCTTGTGGTTGGCAACACTGGCTGGATATGAAAACAAATATTTTTAATTCATTGTAGGGTTCACATGTGGCAGACATTTTCCATGAACAATTTGAGGGTATGTTTATCTCTCGCGGGTGAGATATGAATTGACCACCAGATCGTGAAACCTAAATCAACGGCTGAGGTGGCTAAATAGTGTCTCAGTATATTTAAAAGGTGTTCAAGTTCAGTTAGCTCGTTTAGAGAGCGTATCTTGTTGGCGGCTGCTTGCGAAAGGAGGCTACCTCTTCTAGCTGTTTGTTTCCATAAAACCCTATGACCAGGGATCGATATTAGGCTGATTTCAAATAGAATACTCAATCTCGACAAATAAACAATTCACTGGACTACTTACAGATAGTAAGGCACCAATAGGAATCTTTACTAGCAGTAAAGGTACAGGCTTCTTTAATCCCCAAGACTTCCGCTTGAAATACTCTGCGTGTGTGTTTATACCAGAACCTAATTTTATACGACAGTGTTATCCAGGATTGCCACACAACACATAGTAAATGTCCCATATTCCACCCATTGCTGTGCAGTCAAACACTCTATTTTGTATCAAATCAGGAATTAGTGAAGCGATATTTTAATTTGCTCTCATTTCTTACTGTCTGATTATAATAGCAAAAACCACAACAAAAACGACAACGAGTTAACACAGTGCCACAGGATATGTTAAACCAATTCCCGGCTGCCAGCCAGTTCGACTGGATGGACTCCTCTCTTAACACAATTCCCCCTTGTTGCTAGATATTTCCATTAGAAATTCCTAATCCCGGGCTGCAGCGCATGCGCGCATAACTCTGAATGATACCCACATGGCATAACGGCCACCACCAGCCTGCACCACAGTGTTCCTTGTACTGCGTTGCTGTGCTGTGACTGTTGATATTTATGGCTTTCATAATTTCCCGCCTCCCCTCCCCCCAACGAGAGGTGGGATCGGAGAAGGAATTAACAACGGCTTACCGGGGGAAATTATGACGCAGTTTGTTATTGCAAACTTATTTAATATTTGTGGAGCTGTTCGGTCGGCCGGACAATTTCTTGTTTTTCACAGGAAATTATCTATGAAATTTGTTTATTATTATTTCTAAATGAAAGGAACAACGACGGCAACAGCACACTGAAGCTTTGCAGGTGAAGAAATTAGGTTAACTTTGTTAGCGAAATAAATGTGAACAACAACTACAACACATGGCACAAGAAAAGAAAATGTTACCACGTCGTTTTTTTATGGCCACCAAAGGATTTTTATGTTCGCCATAATTTAGGCATACGACTGACTGGCTGACTGCAGAGGCAGAAGGAAAATTCTAATCGTAAAAATCGTGAAAATTGGAAAAAATTTAAAACATTGAAATTTCCTGTTAATAAAAATCAATGTTAAATTAATTATGCATAATTGTCTTACACAGTTGGCTGGCTGGCAGCAGAGTGTGGATCTGAAAGTACGGGAAGATCTCACTCGGTAAATTGTTGTTGAAAAGGATTCATATGTCTTTTCTCTGAGTTTTTGTCCAGGTTTGTCTTTCTTAACCCAATGAAGCCCAGCAAATTTCATCTTTCGCTGTTTCTTACTGTTCGATTAATCGAACGCTGGGTCAAAATGGGTTAAATAAATGTTCAAGGTTTTTTTTTCACGTCAAATAGTAGCTTGGCTACTCTTCGATCTACCCTCGTCATGAGATAAATAATTGAATCGTCGTCATATGTATACATGCTACAACTTAATAGTTTCTGGTTTCTGTTTTAGGAGTGCGATAATTATATTAATGGTAATAATTGCTCAATAGAGTGCATATATATTATTAATCCCATGGTTTGAGGAAGCAATTTTGTAAGACGCTGCAAATCTTTTTAAAAATTAAGCAAAGAATAAGAGTTATTGTTTTGGCGGCTGTCATAATCAATTGTTGAATATTGTGATGTAAAAAATAAAACTATCAATATAAAATAATATAATAGGAATCCAACTGGGACCAAAAATGCTCCTGCTGTTGCAGAAGGGCGGAGGAAGGAGACTTTGTTGTTTGGAAATTATATCTTCTTGACCGGCAGTATCCATGCAACATCTGCGTAAACCATAACATAGGGCAATTTTGTCACAAATGGCCTTCGAATTGTTGTATGGGTCACAACGTGCATGGTTTCCAATTGGCTGAGTTCACTAAATCTTGTTATTAAATTACCGGTCGGAAATGCTGTGTGATCGCAATGGAATCTGATATAAAGCGTATTTAGTAGGGTACCCAATTAATCGGACTTTTACATTGTTCGATTAATCGCTTATTCAAAAACGTGGAATTTTCAATTAATCGAATAATGTCCCCAAGAATAATTCGATTAACCGACAATAAATCATAATTAATTACTGCTAAGCAGGCAAGGAAAATATAATTCAATGTTAATCAGTACTTTTCCGCATTTATTGTAATAAATGGCAATCATATACTTATATAATGGAGTTCAAAATAAAATCTGGAAAAACACAAAAAGAGTTTGCGAGTCGTCCAGCTATATATTGGGCCTAAGCCTAAATCACACGAAAGATTCTAGCTATCTAATCGTATCTAATCTTATTCAAAGAAAGGTATAATTTTAAATTTGAAATACAAAATAACTTGAAAGAAAAGTTTTTATTTAGAATATTTTTTAAAATTTGTATTGTAAAGGGTCCGCCATCTAACTTTTTTTTAACTATTCAACCGTTGGACTATTATTTGTGGGGTGCCCTCAAAGAAAAGTGTTACACCGACAAGCCAGAGACAATTGACGCTTTAAAGGACAATATTCGTGAAGCCATTGGTTAAATACAGCTGCACACAATCGATAATGTGCCTAAAAATTGAACCGATCGTGTAGGCTACTGCATGGCCAACCGAGGCAGCCATTTGAATGAAATTATTTTCCATTATTAACCGGAAGGATTGTACTTTTAAGGGTCCGGTGACTACAGATTGCTTTTCCATTTGCATGGATCGCAACCCGGCCTAGTATATATATGTAAAGAGTGATTTTTTTGAGGTTAGGATTTTCATGCATTAGTATTTGACAGATCACGTGGGATTTCAGACATGGTGTCAAAGAGAAAGATGCTCAGTATGCTTTGACATTTCATCATGAATAGACTTACTAACGAGCAACGCTTGCAAATCATTGAATTTTATTACCAAAATCAGTGTTCGGTTCGAAATGTGTTTCGCGCTTTACGTCCGATTTATGGTCTACATAATCGACCAAGTGAGCAAACAATTAATGCGATTGTGACCAAGTTTCGCACTCAGTTTACTTTATTGGACATTAAACCAACCACACGAATGCGTACAGTGCGTACAGAAGAGAATATTGCGTCTGTTTCTGAGAGTGTTGCTGAAGACCGTGAAATGTCGATTCGTCGCCGTTCGCAGCAATTGGGTTTGTGTTATTCGACCACATGGAAGATTTTACGCAAAGATCTTGGTGTAAAACCGTATAAAATACAGCTCGTGCAAGAACGATCTGCCACAACGTCGAATTTTCAGTGAATGGGCCCTAGAAAAGTTGGCAGAAAATCCGCTTTTTTATCGACAAATTTTGTTCAGCGATGAGGCTCATTTCTGGTTGAATGGCTACGTAAATAAACAAAATTGCCGCATTTGGAGTGAAGAGCAACCAGAAGCCGTTCAAGAACTGCCCATGCATCCCGAAAAATGCACTGTTTGGTGTGGTTTGTACGCTGGTGGAATCATTGGACCGTATTTTTTCAAAGATGCTGTTGGACGCAACGTTACGGTGAATGGCGATCGCTATCGTTCGATGCTAACAAACTTTTTGTTGCCAAAAATGGAACAACTGAACTTGGTTGACATGTGGTTTCAACAAGATGGCGCTACATGCCACACAGCTCGCGATTCTATGGCCATTTTGAGGGAAAACTTCGGAGAACAATTCATCTCAAGAAATGGACCGGTAAGTTGGCCACCAAGATCATGCGATTTGACGCCTTTAGACTATTTTTTGTGGGGCTACGTCAAGTCTAAAGTCTACAGAAATAAGCCAGCAACTATTCCAGCTTTGGAAGACAACATTTCCGAAGAAATTCGGGCTATTCCGGCCGAAATGCTCGAAAAAGTTGCCCAAAATTGGACTTTCCGAATGGACCACCTAAGACGCAGCCGCGGTCAACATTTAAATGAAATTATCTTCAAAAAGTAAATGTCATGGACCAATCTAAAGTTTCAAATAAAGAACCGATGAGATTTTGCAAATTTTATGCGTTTTTTTTTTAAAAAAAAGTTATCAAGCTCTTAAAAAATCACCCTTTATATTATTACCTGCAGAGTGGTGGCTCAACAATGGCCGATTTGATAAGTTATTACCAATTTCTTGTAGGAGGATGTTCTTGTGATGATGTAAAAATTCTTATTGTCAGAACTATATTGTGGAATTTTATGAAGATAGTCCATATTTTTTGGAAGATCGAGATTTTTGGACAAAAAGTGAATATTTATTATTTGAACAAAAAAAAAACAAAAAAACAAGTAAGGAAATGTTAATGTCGAGTGGGGCCGTCTATATGATACACTTTACTTTCTATCCGAATACAATTCAATTCGGTAAAAAATAGAAAACGGGAAGGATTTTTGTATGTTTCCTAATCACAGACTAATATTACCTGACCCAATTTGTCAAATCGAGAAGTATATTTGTATCCGGGCTATATGCAAACATGGAATGATGTGACCCACTTACACAATAGGCTCTTCCAGTTCAAGTATAACGTGTTATGCTCAATTTGAAGAAATTCGGTGAAAATACGTGGTTTCTGGGGCGGAAATAAAAATATTAATTTGAACCGATCTGACCCAGTTTCACCATGGCAGTTTCTAGTGGAAACATATGATATTTTGCCAAATTTGAAAACAATCTGATAAAATATGTGGTTTCTAGAGCAGAAAATGTCAAATCGGGAGCGAAATTTGAATGGGAGCTATATATAAATCTGAACCGATTTAACCCATTTTCACCATAGGTTTTCCTAAATTTAAAATGTTTTGACAAATTTGAAATCAATCTGATAAAATATGTGGTTTCTAGAGAGGAAAAAGTCAATTTGAGAGCAACATTTGTATGGGAGCTATATCTAAATCTGAACCGATCTGACTAACATTTTCTACAGACGTTTCCAGCTGAGCTATAAGGTACTGTGCCAAATTTGAAGAATATTGGTTAACAAATGTGATCACAAAGTTAAATGGAAAACGAAATTTGTATGGGAGGTATACTTAACAATGGGTCTATCTCTCTTCCTTTTGGGTGTTACAAACAAATGCACAAAAACATAATACTCTCGCGAAGTGTATAAAAATACAAATTGGATATTTTTGTAAAATTTTCATTTTCGCGGGTGATATGGTTTATATGATTTCGATGTATATCATTTTGATTTGTGCGTTTTTTCTCGAGATATATCCAACGGAACAGGCTGATTTTTTTTCATTGCTAGCAATTTCATTTATTTCAACTTTCTCTATATGCGATTCTGAAACCATTCTATTACAATTATTCCCTATATAGTCAGGAATCCTATGTCAAACAAATATTTTGGTATTATCTATATGATAAAATGTTACGTGTGATTTTTCTAAATGCACTTTTCACAATTTATTACTTTACAGTCAAAATGTATCCTATTTCACTATAAATTTAACCGGATAACTTGGGAAACAAAATGTTATAAAAGGCGAAATGATGGAAATTGATAACACGATATACGCGAAATATGATAAATGTTGGTTGTTTATATGACGGTGTAGTAACGCATAACTTCTGCGTTTTGCGTGTTTTATTTTCCTTCCTTTTTATACCCCCAAACTATGGATGGGGGCATATTCATTTTGTCATTCCGTTTGCAGCACCTTGAAATATTCGTCTGGGGCTTCATAAAGTATATATGTGCCAATTAGAATGATAGTGGTCTAAGTCACACTTATGATATGCAATGGTTTATGTTTGAGTCAATTGAAAAATATTTTTCCACCGAAGCACACAATTTTTTCTTAGAATATCCTACTACTATATCGAACTTTTATAAAGAAAATCGACAACGTTGGTACCGCTAATGGAACCACTACTTTCAGAGGATGTACTGACTTAGACCACTTGCATTCTTCTCAAAATTGAACACACAAAAATTTAATTTTTTTCCCAAAAGTAATATTTCCTTACCAAAAACGAAAGAGAACAAAAATATTTTATTCCATTTTTTTAATGCATATAAATATTTACAGGTTCTTCGTGTAGAAACTTCATATTGAAATTGTTTTTACTTTTCATTTCATTTCATTTTATATGTTATTCAAATTATCTGAATCACCTAAAATGGACATTATAAATAAAAAATGTTTGTTTGCATTGCCCCACATCAAAATTAGTGGATATAGTATGACTTAGACCACTTTCAAACTAACACTAAAGAGAATTTTGGGTGTGCATGAAATGAGAAATGTCAAAAAAGTTCTTAAATTAGAGATCTGATCAAATTATAGAGAAAAATTGGGACATCTCATTTTAAGTGGCACATGTATTCTGGGTGGTGGTAAAATTCAAAGACGATCTAGCCATGTTCGTCTGTCTGTTGAAAACACGCTAGCCACCGAACGAAATGGCGCTAGGAAGTTCAAATTTTCCCTATATATGTCTTATGGTTGCAGATCGGTTAGGATTGAAAGTAGACGAAATCGGTCCACAGGGAACAAATTTTCCCTAACAAGAACTGAAAATGCCCCTTAAAATTTAGACTATTGCTTTTTTTAATATATCCTTTATATGCACTTAAAATTTGTTGCGTACATTCCTCTCTAACCTTGAGTGTACTAAAAGGAAAATAAAAGTTTTAGGGGGCGAAATGCGACAAATAGGGATAAAAATACATTGTACCAATGATACGACAACAGCTGGAATTATGAAATTCGGTATGTACATTAGGGTTAGTCATTTTTTCATTTTTTTTCGAATATCAAAAATCTGCGGAAATGACATGTAGGGCAGGCAAAAATAATAAGAATTGCGTTTTTACTTTTTCGAAATTGTAAAAAAACCTTCCGCACAAAATGCAATTACTTTAGCTAAAAACAAACTTTTTTAGTTTACTTTTTTTTAATTTTTAAATTTGAGAAATTTTTTCTGCAATAGTTGTTCTTGGAAATAATTTTTTTAGTTGATCAAAATTTGATCAAAAATCTGTCATTTAGTTTTTAAGCTACATCGATTTTAAAATTTGCTACTCGGTTTCGTTTCCCACTTTTAAAAATTTTAAACGAGTTGCTCTAATAAAAGTTTGACAATACAGAAGAAATGTCATAATACATAATTTATATCGTTTTTAGTTTTAAATTTTTTTTCATAGTTTGTGTTCACATCTCCATGTCGTTTAAAAAAGTTGCAAAAATGTCCAAAAAAAACAGTGATAACTGGGTCAAAAATTTTAAAGCAAAAAGACCGAATGAAATACAAAAAGCTGTTTTGCCGCTATACCATTTATACGAATTTCCGAAAGAAATCAATATAATTGAAAGAGGATTAGAGCTTGAGAAATCTAAAAAAAATTCTAATTATATCTGAAGAATTAAATAAGTTATGGATTAAGCTAAATCAAAAAGCGATGGAATTAAAGAACGTTGGAGGCAAGGTGCTTAAGTTGATAACTGATTATCAGAAATTTTTAAAGCGGCGGCAAGACACCAATAAATTTGAAAAATTGTTTGATATGTCGTATAAAAAAAGGTGTTATAAAAAAAGGAATTTTCAAAGCACACTGGAAGTACCACCGGGTTCATTTTGTGATTTAGACTTAATGTGCGATGATACAAAAGCATATGACAGAGATTACTCTCCTACACACTTAATGTGCAATGATACAAAAGCATATGACAGAGATTACTCTTCTACTGCAAGTAAACAGATACCCAATTTGTCTTCAAACATAGCGACGTTTTTGGTAATTGATACGAATGTCAGTTCAAATAAAGCAGCTATGATATGCAAAAAAATGGCTGAATCAGGAGTAGACGTACCAACGCCATCACAAAAAACCATTTACAGACACGTCATTAAGTTTGCTGAACAAAAGGTAGAGACAAACAAAGAACATTTAAAACTTGAAAACTGGGCCCTACATTTTGATGGTAAAAAAATTAATAAAAAAGAAATACAAGTTGTAGTTCTTAAGAATGATACGAAGGAAATAAAATTAGGAGTGCTTGTTCTTGGAAATGGAAAGCTGTAACCATATTTAATGGCATTAGAGAAATGCTAGAAAAGTATAATTTATTTCAATCCATTAAAATGATTATATGTGATACAACGAGTGTTAATAGTGGGAAAAAAGGCGGTGTTGTGTCATTGTTGCAAAACCACTGCAAATCTCTTTCACTGCCTCCACCGCAATATATTGGCTGCCAACACCATATACTTGATTTATTATTACGACATATTATGGATGAAGTTTTAGGTGGAAAAACAACTTCCCCTAATATCGAATAAGGAGATATTCCGAGATTATAAATAATTATGATCACCTAAGAAGTTGCTACATACAAAATAAAGAGGAAATAAATATTAACAAAATTAAATGGCGGGATGATATGAAATATTTGTACGAGCTGTGTGTGTCATTTCAATATTATTTGAAAAACCAAAAATTTCCTCGTATAACATTTAAGTCTATACCTCCAATAAGCAACGCTCGATGGAATTCTAGGGCAATTGTTGCTCTACTGGCATTTATACTAATTCCAAAATATCGGACGCAATTATATTCAATTTGTGAGTTTATATCTGGCACCTGGTTTGATATATGGTTTTCCGATCATTGTTTTAAAATCGATGACTATTCAAAATTAAATCTAGCCTTACTTCCTTTCAAAAACGCTCACCTGTGCTTTCAATGACATTGGGTTGAGGAAGAATCAACAATTCCGAAGCAACAGAGAAGTAACGTATGTGCTGAAAGAGCCATAAAAGTATTTCAAGATATTTTTCCACTGTGCAAAACAACACATTCATTGAATTTAAAATTTATTACCCATAAATGACCATTGTATTCTTTCTAAGATTTTATTTAAACTTATTAAAAAAATACTCTTTTGTTCTCATGTTTCTTTTTATATATCTTGTTGAATTTAAGAAATCTTGTTGAATTTAGAAAATGCTACTGCATTTGAGTAATCTATATTTATAAAAGAGAATGCCGTCCGTGTGAACACGCAAAACTTTATAACGGATCGTCTGATTTTCACGATTTTGGGCTTGATGAATTCGTGTTGGCCCAAGGAAGGACATAGGATGTAAAATTGGTACATAAATATTATTGACCACGAGAATGATAAATATGATGCCGAAATTTGGATTTTCATTTTATGTGTGTGGCAATAGTGTTTTTTGAGCCAGAAGGCTGCAAATTGGAACGTATATATTACTGACCACGATAATATCAATATGAAACCTGATTTTAATTTTACCATTTGTGTTTTTGCCTGGCGAAGCGGGCGGGGTTCAGCTAGTTTATTATAAATGTTATTATTCTAAGGCGTTACTTTAAATAAAATTTTAATCTTATTAACATTATTGCATAATATCTTCAAATTTAAAAAAAAAATATTATCAAATTTTAAAAATCACAAAAAAATTCAAATAAAAAAGTTGGTTTTGAGCTAAAGTAATTGCATTTTGTGCGGAACGTTTTTTCACAATTTCGAAAAAGTGAAAACGCAATTCTGCTTGTTTTTGCCTGCCCTATATGCTATTTCCACAGATTTTGAATCTAAAAAAATGACTAACCCTAATGTACATCCCTCTAATTGCGTAGAAACGTAAAACAGAAGAATTTTTCGAAATTCGTATTTTTAAGGGATACACTTGAAAAAGAGGGATAAAAATGGTGCCAAACAAATCGTTGAAGTTGAAATCATGAAATTCGGTGTATACATTCATCTGACTGTATAGACGTGAAACAAAAATTAATTTGTACTTTCAGGCGGAAAATGGGGCGATTGCGGATAAAAATGGCTGCAGCTAAAATAGATCTGACTGCACAGACGCGAAAATAAAGATATCTTCCGATATTCATACTGTCAGGATCTAAATGGGATTAAATTTGCAAACAATTAAGCGGCTGTAGCTAGAACCATAGGGAAATAAGGGGAATTTTCTCAAATCCGTATTTTTAGGGTCAAAATGAAAAAGAGAATAAAAATAGTATCCAGCAAACGACTGAAGCTAAAATCGTGAAAAACATTACTGTGAACGCGAAACATTTTGGATCTTAAATATTAGTACTTTTCCGATCGAAATGGTACGGACATTTGGGCTGCAGCTGGAATCACGAAATTGAAGATGAGGAAAATCGACCCTGAGGGAAATTGTCTCTACCAAATAACGACTGGCAATGCACCTGATATTTAGGGCATATTTTTGGAGATTGCTGTCTCGTTTTCACTTTTTGATTACTCTTAGATTTATATAGTAGAGGACTATTGATATTATAATAATGAAACATCACTATTTATCGTTGCACATAGGAGTTCCTTATAGAAATAGTGAACAAAGATCGTGATGTGCATAAAAATTATCACAGTTTTCCGGTCGAACTTAATGCTTTTTACTCGTTTTGTTTTGTGATCTCATGATGTATCTCGAATATTCTCGCATACCCCGAATTTACTTCTGTATCACTATAGTAGAATAAAATAATTCCGAAGTATCTTTCCAAGTCTATTGATTGATGTTCAGAAAGAAAGTGAATTTGATTGCCTGTATTTGTTCGGTACTTGAGTCACAAATCTTTCTGTCGAATAGATAGACACAGAAGTGGCATAAAATCTAACAAATTTACAAATGTCAGTATTAACTGAATGGCAGCTCTCAGAAATATTGAGAGAGTAACACAAGCCACAATTGTGTAGTATTGGTGTTAGGATTTGGAACAAATCTTTTATAATATTTAAGAATCCTAAGGGAAATTCATTTTATAAATTGTCGTTTCTAAGGAAACTTGTGGAATGCATACCAAATAGGTATGCAATACAATAATACACATCAAGCTCTAATGGGAAGGTTAGACTGTATGAACTTTATTGCAATTTCTAAGGAAACTGGAAATTCTATATTGATATGTCTATTAATTATGGCTAAGGCAATATTGATATTAATAACACTATTAAATGACGCGCATCCTCAGGGATTGGGAATAAAAAAGGTGATTTCAGTTGTGAGAAAACTTACATTTATTCAAAATAAAGGGGAAAAGGGCTGCTCCGAATGATCCTATCTTGTTGCTCGTGAAATCCAAAAGAAGACCGAATCATTGTCGACATGTGTGACAATGGCTCGGTTGTCATTATAAATTTCATTTAACGAAACGGATAAGGCTCGGGTTACCCTTATTTATTCAATAATATTGGTTTTTCTCAGCGTTGTAATAAAAGGTATGCTACATTAATTCTAACTGACAATTCAATTGTAGTAAATAATTCAATTACAAAAACTTATTTAATAAAAACTTTGCTTAATAATTATTGTAATAAAAATGGATAATTCATTTATTTTTTATATGGGTTTAACTTTCTTCAACAATTGGCTTATGCGGTAATCTAACCATACCCCACCAAATTAAGCCTACACTGACTGAACTCGATTACAAATATCCAGCGATCATCGCTCAATGATAATCTCGTTAATACCAAAAGTATAAAGAGATCGGATATAAATACATGGACGCATACCGCAGTACTCGCATTGTCTTACTATCTATCCATCCATCCATCCATCTATGGCTATTTTAGGTTACAACTTATCAAAGCGTTAATTGACTTTTTATTGCTGATTAAAGACATCAGCGAGTGAAGATGGTGATGATGCATCCCAGACCATGCGGCCATAAAGTGAATGTTTTTTGTCTGTCGCACTTGATGAGCACAATATTACCTAAAAGTAATTAATTAACTGCTCGTCCAGATACACCGATACGTTCGAAGGCATTCCAGATCCATTTGAGGTGCGTTAAATGAGTTTGAACGCATTCTTGTCATCTTGGAACACATCACCAGCAGCACCAACACCAACACCATGAACTACATACACTTTAAACACGAGCTCATCATCATCGGCGGCAGCTGCTTCGTTTTCCCGTAACTGGGACTAGGATTCAAAACATCAGCTACAATCACTGAATTTAAATCAGCTACAATTACGTGTATTTATCCATCAGCAGATGATCATCAGAACTTATGGGTTGTCATAAGTCTCAGTTCAGCATCATAGAACGTGCTTATGATTCCGGGAATATGATGACGTTTGGACTACTGCCTGGACAGTTGTTGTTTAAGTTAAAACGGATTATTTGACTTATTTGGCCTAGAATTTAATCACTCTGCGAATGGGCAGCAATGAAATGGGTACACAGCATCACACTTGCTTGCGCTGAGCGTGAAATATTCCCACGAGCTTTATGACAAGATAAGTGCAGTGTTGGAATTATGAATTTAAGTTGTGGCCTGACCGAACACATGTAGATAAATTTCTTAATAGACGGCAGCAAAATCAATTAATAGAGACCGATGTTCATCGGGGAATTGTGACAAGTTTATTAATAAGGAAACTGCAACTGCAATATTCAAAGAATGTGTTCTCGACGGACGGGGAACAATTTGAAGAGTTATTAAAAATATTGCATGTTCAAATTAAACTTTGATGCGGAAGCAATGGTCTGGATTTGAAAAGTCACAAGTACCATTATGACAATATCTTATTTTAGGTGACCTAGTTGTTCCAAATCGATTTTGTTTTTGGAATGAATACTCTAACTTTTGTAGAGAAAAAGATATCTTGACAACATTTCACATGTTTAGAACAGAGGAAATCCCACAAATCCAAAAATTTATCAAACAAAAGTTATTTTTTTTTTTGAAAAATGATTACAGTCAGAAGAAACTATTTTATTGTTATCAGATATGTCTGTGGCAAAAATCAATTTTAACTTTCGTAATCGGGACTTTACGTTTCAAAAGAATTAAATGTTTTTTTATGAAAATTGGTGATATTTTAGGGTTCCGGCAAGCGGCCATTTTGGATTCTTTTGCGTTTATTTCAATGAAGTTAGGTATGAAAGATCCAAGACAAAGTCTATTGAAATTTAAGCAAAAAAAAAGACCGTTGAAATTAATTTATAATTTCGTAAGAACAGAATAAAAGCTTTAATAACACTGTCCAACAAATTAAGACTTTTTGAATGGAATAGAATATCTGTTCAACAGCCTTATAATTCTGAAAGGGCATGTTGGGCATTGCAGAATAAACTTATGGTCCAGATGGCCTGAGTTTCTTTTTACAGTGGATCTAGGTTTTCATTTTTTGGTCGAAGGGAGCACTATACTAACCAAAAAAATGTTGAAAGTAATTGTCGTAGAGAATTCTTATTGTCAGAACTATATTATAGAATCTTATGAGGATTATTTTTGTGGAAGATCTTAGCACTCTAGCTCCTCTCTTTATGGGTCAGTTTGACCCCTTTTTTCGGGAAAATCAAAAAAGTCTTTTCAACAAGTACATTTAAGGATTAAAATGTTCTACTTTCTTTTTTCAAGTAACAAATGATGAGTTGTTAATTTTTTGTGCTAGACGTTCAATATTTCTATTCAAAAAAACTCCACTTCTATCTAGCTGTCTTCATCTACCTTTCTGTCAGATTATTACAAATTTTACTTAAAACCCTTTAAATTTTCAGAATTACGATCCATAAGATTCACATTTCTCTTATTTTGCACAGATTGCAACCATAAATGTAATATTTTATGTCGCGATATTTACTACGTTATTTTGAATTTTGCATTGATGCATTTCGTAAATATGACAGATCCCAGAATTTTTTTTTAGTTTTTTCGTTTGTATTTTTTGGTCTGTAATCAATATTTGATTTGAACTGGGATTTTGTCCTGGCTCAAGACCATTTTGCATCTATATTTAATAGAATGCAAATATATTTACAAATGGCATGGTGACATTTATTACTTGGCTGCAGACTACCACGATCATGATTTCGACCATGTCAAAAGACTTTTCAAGGAGATAATTCACTCAAACGAACGAGAATCGCAACTCACTTGCCGAATTTGCGTTTAAAAAATCGCACCAAGTAATAAAGTACACATAAATCTTACAAGAAATATCATGGGATCATCTAGTTCTAGTCCACGAAAATGTTAAATTTGTGTTAAAATACTGACAAAAATGCTGTACTAAAAATCGATTGCACACATACACCGTTATATTTATATTATATTTCATTATTTATATTTCATACCATAAATCAAAAAATTATGTTCCAAGTATAATAAGAAACTAAAATTTTACAGTACTTTGAAGTTAACATGTGCTTATAAAATTAAACTCTAATTTTTCTTCCTACAAATAATGCAATGTTGATACCTCTCTTGCATACAGATTTCGCTAAGAAAATATTATTTTTTCTTAATTGATACCTTATCTCTAATATCTAATCCAGTCCATAAAGAGAACTAGTGGCAAACCATTTCTAAGGTTATGTCACTAAAATCTGTAAAACCGTACACTGTGTGTAGTCGCGAAACATATTAAGGAGGAATCAGTACCGCAAGGGATACTAATGTTACCTACCATAGTTTCGAACCTGGAAACGTGAAAATTGGTATTTAAATTCAAAGGGCACAAAAACGTATACTAATAATATTAACTAAAGTATTAGAGCTAGATGTTGGAAATTCGTTATATGTATTCCTCTGACTACGTAGATACGTAACGTAAATGTTTTTTTTTTCAAATTCTTTACATTTAAGAGGAGAAGGAGACAAAAAAATGTGAAAATCAGTGTAGATATCACAGAGACTACCCAATATTATAATGCAGGGCTTTCCAACAAGAGCTTTTGAAGCTTTTATTCGTTGACATTTGACAAGTAGAAACTACGCCATTACTAACAAGTAAGGAAAGGTTAAAGTTGGGCGGGGCCGACTATATGATACACTCCACTTTTTATCCGAATACAATTTAATTCGGTAATAAAGTAAAAACGGGAAGGATTTTTGTATCCTGTAAATGTATGTGTTTGACAAAAAATTTTAAATCGGAAAGGACATTTGTATGGGGGTATATTGAAACCTGAAACGAAATAGGTGAAATAAAATACGTATAGTTTGGCAAAAATCGGTTAAACATTTGGGGGCAACATTTGTATTTTGGCTATATCTAAATCTGAACTGATCTGATCCACTTTAACCACTGGTGTTTCTAGTTAGATTATAAGATGTTGTGCCAAATTTAAAGAAAATCAGGTACAATATGTGTTTTGTAGAGCGGCAAAAGGCAAATCGGGAGCAACATTTGTATGGGGACTGTATTTAAATCTGAACCGACATTGCCCACTTTCAGCATAGCTGTTTTTAGTTAGATTATAAGGTGTCAAGCCAAATTTAAAGAAAATCAGGTACAATATGTGGTTTCTAGAGCGGAATATGTCAAATCGGGACCGACATTTGTATGGGGGCTATATCTAAATTTGAACTGATCTTACCAACTTCCTTCATAGGTGTTTATAGTTGGATTATAAGATGCTGTGCCAAATTTAAAGAAAATCGGAAATTGTCAAATGGGGACCGAAATTTGTATGGGGGCTATATCTAAATCTGAACTGATCTTACCCACTTTAGCCACTGGTGTTTCTAGTTAGATTATAATATGTTGGGCCAAATTTAAAGAAAATCGGATACAATATGTGTTTTGTAGAGCGGAAAATGTCAAATCGGGACCGAAATTTGTATGGGGGCTATATCTAAATCTGAACCGATCTTACCCACTTTCTGCATAGGTGTTTATAGTTGGATTGTAAGATGTTGTGCCAATTTTAAAGAAAATCGGGTACAATATGTGGTTTCTAGAGCGGAAAATGTCAAATGGGGACCGAAATTTGTATGGGGGCTATATCTAAATCTGAACCGATCTTACCCACTTTCTGCATAGGTGTTTATAGTTGGATTGTAAGATGTTGTGCCAATTTTAAAGAAAATCGGGTACAATATGTGGTTTCTAGAGCGGAAAATGTCAAATGGGGACCGAAATTTGTATGGGGGCTATATCTAAATCTGAACCGATCTTACCCACTTTCTGCATAGGTGTTTATAGTTGGAATGTAAGATGTTGTGCCAATTTTAAAGAAAATCGGGTACAATATGTGGTTTCTAAAGCGGCAAAAGTCAAATCGGGAGCGACATTTGTATGGGGGCTATATCTAAATCTGAACCGATCTTACCTAATTTCTGCATATGTGTTTCTAGTTGGATTATAAGATGTTGTGCCAAATTTAAAGAAAATCGAGTACAACATGGGGTTTCTAGAGCGGAAAATGTCAAATCAGGAGCGACATTTGTATGGGGGCTATATCTAAATCTGAACCGATCCTACCTAATTTCTGCATATGTGTTTCTAGTTGGATTATAATATGTTGTGCCAAATTTAAAGAAAATCGAATACAATATGTGGTTTCTAGAGCGGAAAATGTCAAATCGGCAGCAACTTTTGTATGGGGGCTATATCTAAATCTGAACCGATCTTACCCACTTTCTGCATAGGTGTTTATAGTTGTATTGTAAGATGTTGTGCCAAATTTAAAGAATATCGGGTTCAATATGTGGTTTCTAGAGCGGAAATGTCAAATCGGGAGCGACATTTGTATGGGGCTATATCTCAGTTTGAATCGATTTGCATCAAATTAAATAGCGTTCGTCCTTGATCCAAAAAACTTATTTGTGCCAATTTTTGTTAAGATCGGACTATAATTGCGACCTGAAATTTGATTACAACAATAGTTGGTGAAAGTGATTCTAAGTCGATCGGTATACTTAACAATGGGTCTATCTCCCTTCCTTTTGGGTGTTACAAACAAATGCACATGGGAAAAACATAATTTTTAGAGGTGTCTTCAGGAGCGTTTATCTCACAGATGGCTTGACCCAGTGACGAAATATTTTGTAAATCATCATTAAACAATTCAATCTTCATTTCTGGTGGCTGACTGCTGTAATTTATTTTCGTAGCCCATCCTAATATACACATTGAATTTTACTATTCTAACTGCAACCGTTTGCTTGGTATCATTTTTATCCCTTTTTGTCCCAAAAGTACGATGTTCAAGGAAATTTTCATAATTCGTATTATGGTGCCATTTTGATCCCTTATTGTCCCAAAAGTACGAATTTCAAAAAAATTCCTCTATTTTACGTGACTGCGGCATTAGAGGGATGTACACACCGAATTTCAGGATTGCAGCTGTTGTCGTATCATTGGTACTATTTTCATCCCTTTTTGACCCGTTTCGCCTGCTTTCAAGCTACAAGAGGAATGTACGCAAAAATTGTCAAGTGCATATAAAGCAGAAATTTTAAAAAATGAATAAATGGTCTGAATATTATATGTTATTTTCAGTCCGTGTTTTTCCCTCTTTGCCGATTTCGTCACTTTCATTCCCAACCGATCTGCAACCATAGGACACATTTAAGAAGAATTTGAACTTCCTATCTTATTTTTTCGGCGTTTAGCGTGCTTTCAAGAGACAGACAGGCGGACATGCCTAGATCGTCTTAGAGTTTTACCACGACCCAGAATATATATACTTTATGGAGTCTCTGATGAATATTTGAAGTTGTTACAAACGGAATGACAAAATTAATTGACTCCCATCCTTAGATAGATGGTATACAAAGGAGTTCGAAATGTCTTCAAATGTATAGTCGCCAAATTTGAAAAAAAAACGTTTTTTTAATTTTAAAAATCTAAAAATGGTGAAAAACTTAATTTTTTCTGCATAGAAAATAAAGGGTGATTTTTTAAAAGCTATAGGAAAGTTTTTTTTTTGAAATCTTTATTTGAATCGATAGTACGGTCCATATAATTTAATGTTTGAAGATTATTTCATTCAAATGTTGACCTGGACTGCGCCTCAAATGGTCCATCCGCTTAGTCCAATTTTGGCATACTCTTTCCAACATTTCGGCCGTCAATTGAAGCAGGATTGTCTGTATAGACATGAGTTTTAACATAGTCCCACAAAAAATAGTCTAAAGACGATCTAGGCTGCCAATTGACCGGTCCATTGTTGCGCGTGCTGTGTGGCATGTGGCACCGTCTTTTTGAAACCACAAGTCATGCAAGTCAAGCTCTTGCATTTTGGGCAAAAAAAAAGTTGGATATCATCTCACGGTAGCGCTCACCATTCACAGTTACGTTACGATTGAAGAAGTACGGTCCAATGATGCCACGAGCACATAAACAGCACCAAACTGTGATTTTTTCTGGATGCATTGGTAGCTCTTGCAATGCTTCTGGCTGATATTCACTCCAAAATTGACAATTCTGCCTATTTACGTACCCATTGAGCCAAAAATGAGCTTCGTCGCTGAACCTAATTTTTCGGTAAAAAAGTGGACCTTCGGCTTTCTTGAACTTTCTTAACAGAGCACGCATTTTGATAATAAAATTCAATGATTTGCAAGCGTTGTTCGTTTGTAATGAATGTTTGACAGTGAAACAGAACACAAAACGTGCGTCAGCTGTTTAAACCAGTGTTGCCAAAAAGATAATAGCTAAAAAGTAACCCTTTATAAAAAAAATAAAAATTTAACTTTGGTCTAATTTCTACAACATAACCGATTGCCAGATCTGCTATGTTAATACATTTTTGAAAAAAGCCCTTGATTTTATTATAAAAGTCAAAAATCTTTACATGATCTAAAGCTGTTGAAATTTGACCGATGGAATTTCGACAAACATAACCTAGTGAACAAATTGAAGCTTCTATATAACCGTCGTTGAATAAAGTCTTATGGTCAGACCCATAGTTGAAACTACATACCATACTACCACGGTCCAATCTGATTAGTGTAATTATAATGCACGAATCTTAATCTCTAATTAAATGTCAGTACAATAGTCTTCATTGATTAATTTGCAGCCTCCACTACTCGAAAATAATTCAATTGTGTGAATTTTCTTATCTCCCTCAATATGAGATATCTTACAATGTCTCTGTTATTGCCATCGCACATTTCTATAACTTTGTCACATACACACGCTCCTATTCTATAACAATTTCATTTAACAATTCTTGCAGGCGCAATTGTCAATCCCATCACAATAACAGCGCCAGCAAAGAAATGCATCACACCATCGACCATCACCTTGTCGAGTCGGGCGCATTGGCGGACCCACCAACTCCTCCGTCCTGCCGTCCTTTTGACCAAACTTAAAAATATGCAAAGTACACCCGCACAATGTCAGTGTCTGGCTGTGGCAAGAGTGGACGGACTAGCAAACTTTTCAAAAGATGTCAATTGCATCAAAAAATCATAAAAACAACAATTGACAATTTCACAAATGTGATTGTTAAAATACCAAATAAGGCATTTTTTCTCCAGAGCCAAACAAAACGTCAACGTCCACGACAATGACGTCCACCATGAGGATGACGACGATGATGGTGATGACCATGATGTTAGCGAGGAGGGGGGAGAGGAGGAATGGAGTAAAACAATCAAAGTCCACAATAGAATTGTCTTGGCCATTATGGAATGAAATAAAAGCATTGGTATTGTCATCCACGTTGGTTAAGCTGTCGCTGTCTTTGCTGTGGCGGTTGTTGTTGTTGTTGTTATGGAATCCTTTACATAGAAAACCAGTAAAACACAAACACACACACACACTCGTACAAAAGTCACTTCAAATATGGAAAAATTGGGACAAAAGTGTCGAAAGTTTTGACACTTTATAAAAACTGCGCACAACGACAACGACAGCAACGACCACAGCCACATCGCAGAAATTCAATGATATGTCACTCTCCTCCATGCGCAAGGCTATCATCGTACATGTGATAGGTTTGAGGTAAATTTCTTTATTTTCCATTGTCCATAGCGAGGCAGGCATCTACCTACCTACCATACGAATATCAAATCAAATAAAATTTACATATTAAAATCCTTTTTGATTGTCTTGTTAGCTGAACAAAAATGTTAGTTTTTTTTTTTTGGCTGAAGTTCGAAATTAAATTTCACTGTGTCACCGAAATCGCAAAAAGTAGGTGAAGAAATAGACATAACACTTTATGAGGTTTTCCATTTCAAATATGCGCAAGAAATCGGGAAAAGAAGAATATTTGCATGTGAATGTTGGCCAAAATATAAATATCATTAAACAAAAGACTTAGGACACGAGCGCAACATTCCCAACGTTCAACAACGTTGTATCTTAGCATGGACACCAAATAACAGTTAGGTCACATAATATACAGTCAGTTTAATTTACTTTGGAATTATTTTATGTAAATTTTCAATCAGCACATGTCCATGATTAAAAAGAAGAAGTAAATAATGTTCTTTGCACTTTGTTCTTACCCTGAAGAACCCTGTTAATGATATCCATATTTTTCGATATTTTAATGTTGAGGGTGTACATACAACTAGATATAACTTTATGAGCTATGTACATAGGATTACATATCGCTCACTTACTTTAGGAGTGAAATAACTTGTCATTCTTGTGTAGACTTTTGCTCCCTGGATGAATTTACCGATAGTACCAATCATTTTACTGACCCGAAATCCCGGGAATTGGCTCTATATATATAAAATAACGATAACGATCCTCCAGGATGCGGGTATACTACTATGGTGAAAATCGGTCAGATCGGTTCAGATTTAGATATAGCCCCCATACAAATGTCGCACCCGATATGACTTTTTCCGCTCTAGAAACCACATATTTCACTCGATTTGCTTCAAATTTGACACAGTACCGTATAATTGAACTGGAAACAGCTGAGGTGAGTAAGATCGGTTCCGATTTATATATATATATATATATATATATATATATATATATATATATATATATACAAATGTTGCTCCCAAATGTTTAACCCTTTACATATTATATTTCGTCTATAAACATACATGGTGAATACCCCCATACAGATGTCCTTTCCGATTTAAAATTTTTACAGAATTGAATTGTAATTGGATAGAAAGCCGAGTGTATCATATAGTCGGCTCCGTCCGACTTTAGCCTTTCCTTACTAATACTAATATGTCTGCTTGTACGAACACGAAATTCCGTGTGTACATTCCTCTAATTGAGTAGATACATAATATAAAAATATTTTTTCGAAATTCGTACTTTTAAGCGGTTAAAATGGGAATAAAGGGAAAAAATGGTACCAACCAAACGGCTGCACCTAGAATAATGAAATTCGGTGTATACATTCCTCTGATTACATAGACACCTAAAATAAACTGATTTTTCGAAAATCGTACTTTTTGGGATTAAAATGGAAAAAGGGGATAAACATAGTACCAACATAATGACCGCAGCTAAAGTCATGAAATTCGGAGTAAACATTCCTCTGACTGCGTAGACACGAAAAATAAAAGGCTTTTTCCAAATTCGTACTGTCAAGGGATACAATGGGTACATAGGGATAAAAATAGTACCAACTAAACGAATAAAGCTAGAATGATGAAACTCGGTGTGTAGTCTAGTTGCATAGAAAAGTAAAATAAAGAGAAGAAAGTCGTACTCTTAAGGGGGTAAAATAGGAAAAAGGGGATAGAAATGGTACCAACCAAATGGCCGCAGCTAGAATCATGGAATTCGGTGTATACATTCCTCTGACTGCATAGACACGCAAAAATACAATCCATGGTGGAGGGTATATAAACTTCGGCCGGCCGAACTTAACGCATTGCTATTCCTATATTTCCATTTTATCCCTTGAAATCACGAAATTTGTACATACTCAAGTAGAGTAGTCGTTTGATAGGTACCATTTTTATCCCTTTTGCCCTATTTCGCCCCTTACAAAAGTAATTCACTTTATTGTGAACGTCTATGCTATCAGTGGAACGCGCATTCCAAGTATCAAATAAATATAAGCAAACATATTCAAAAAAATGCTTAAATACTCTAAATATTAAAGGTTGTTGGGTGTATTTGTGTACTTATGAAGGAACATTTTTTCCCTGAGGACCGATTTTGCCCACTTTCAATCCCAACCGACCTACAACTATAAGACACATTTGTGGCGAATTTAGTCGTCCTAGCTCATTTCGTTTAGGGGCTGGCGTGCTTTCAACAAACAGACATACATAGTCTAGATCGTCTTAGATTTTTATGACGATCAATAATATATATGAGTAAAGCGGTATGATTTTTGACCTCGATAGCTGCGATTGTTTTGAAAGTTTGTGTATATATTCTTCTCATAAAAATATTTATACGTATTTTTGGAAAAAAAATTAATTTTTTTTTCACGTTTTATGACCAATTTGCTGTGAAAAAATAATACTTCTCAAGGTGTGTTCAATCGCCCATAACTCCTGAAATACTTTACCGATTGTAATGCCTTATACCTTGTTATGAAGGTGATTTAAATTACTTTAAAAATTTTGATTTGGTGTGATATAGCAAGTTTAAATTTTTTAAAGATTTTGCAACTTTAATTCTTTTATTTTGATTTTCGAAATGATTACACTAATAAATACATTTTGTTGAAATGTTGAAGTAGTGCGCTTAGGTTTATTTTAAAGCGACTGTGTGAGGTTGAAAGTGGTGGCTTCTATGTGAAAATCATCAAAAATTATAATTTTTCATTAGTTCATAAATACAAGGTATAAAAACTATGAAAAATCATCCATCCTGTATGAAAATTGTATATTCATCTGTCCTTAATGAACTTGTTTTTATTAAATAAAAGATATATCGCCTGCTTCTTAAATTTTGTTGTTGAAATTTTCAGTGAAATTTGACGTAGAATATTTTTTGCAATCACGCCACTCCAAAATTCAGAGCAGTTTGGCATCAATTCGGAAAAGAACGAAATTAACCCTAAAATGAATTTATAGTTTTACTTATTTCTAGCACTTAAGTTGAGTTTTGGTTTATACGGGGTCTTATAGCAGAATTTTATGGTAAATATTTTCGTAGAAAATTTTGACCCGGCAAACCATGGTTTTAGGGATGCTTTTTTCCATAAAAGGGACTAAAATGACATCTATACTGAGGAGGGTTAAAGTGTTCCACAAAAATTTTCCTAGCCGTGTTTTAAGTAATATTGCTGAACACATCCTATAATTAAATGTAAGGAATGATTTTTCCAAATAATCAATATATCTCTCTACTTTTTGGCAATTATATTGTTGGTTCTGTCAAACATGTCAATATAACTCGGTAATTCGTGAATAATCGAAAAAAGGCTAAACGTGTTTTCTCGATCTATAATTGTTGCTAAAGTCCGATCTGTAATGGATGAAAAGGGTCATTTCCATTAAGTGGAGTTATCATATTCTGATTAGAATTTCGTATTTATATTATAACATTGTGTGATTTTTACTTTCATGGCCATAGTACTACAATAGGAATCAATCTACGTTGAAGTATGTTTGAAGTACAGTATTTAATGAAATGCAAGCTGTTTTTTATTTTTTTTTTAATATAATTAAAGCCTGGTACTTAATATTATAAACCAAACGTTTGCATTTCTTTATGAAGCCCAACACTTCAGTGCGTGTTGTTATGCTTATCAAATTCAAATTTATTCATAGTCAATAAACGCAAAATCGTTCTTGCAACACATATAAACGTGCTTCCAAATGCCACACATTAACGTAACCTGAGAAATCATCGACAACACCTCACAGTGCAGAAAGCATTACAGCAACAAGGCTTTGTTTCTCTATGACAACATTTTAATTCATTCCATAAATGCCACACAAATTCTTTGAAATGAAATTCAAATAAAAACATTAAATGCAGAATGGGCGAAAAGTACGACCCATACAGAAACTTTGGTACCCTGCATCAAGGCAATATGGATAAGTTTAATTACCGACAGCCATGATTTTAGTAACATTTTAATTAATATTTTTATACCCTCCACCTCCAGGATGGGGGTATACTAACTTTGTCATTCCGTTTGTAAAACCTGAAATATCGACCTGAGACCCTATAAAGTATATATATTTTTGATCGTCATAAAATTCTAAGACGATATAGCCATGTCCGTCCGTCGGTTGAAAGCACGCTAGCACCGAAAGGAGCTAGAACGTTCAAATTTTCCATAAATGCGTCTTATTGTCGTAGATCGGTTGGGATTGAAACGGGGCGAAATCGGCCCAAAGGGAAAAATTTTCACCTCACAAGGACTAAAAATAACCATAATAATCCATAATATTTTAGCGTATTTAAGCATGTTTTTTGAATATGACTGTTTATATTTGCTTGATATTTGGTATGCGCATTCCCCTTATAGCAAAAACGTGCACCATAAAGTGAATCTTATTTGTTGGGGGTGAAATGGGGCAAAAAAGGGATAAAATGGTACATATTAAACGACAACAGCTAGATACATAATATAAAAGTATTTTTCCCAAATTCGTACTTTTAAGGGGTAAAATGGGAATAGAGGGATAAAAATGGTACCAACCAAACGGCTGTACCTAGAATAATGAAATTCGGTGTATACATTCCTCTGATTGCATAGACAAGTAAAATACAAGGATTTTTTGGGGTCAAAATGAAAAAAGTCATGAAATTCGGAGTATAAATTCCTCTGAGAGTGTAGACACGGAAAATAAACTGATTTTTCGAAATTCGTACTTTTTGGGGTTAAAATGAAAAAAGGGGGTAGAAATAGTACCAATCAAATGACCGCAGCTAGAGTCATGAAATTCGGAGTATACATTCCTCTGAGTGTGTAGACACGGAAAATAAACTGATTTTTCGAAATTCTTACTTTTTGGGGTTAAAATGAAAAACGGGGATCAAAATAGTACCAATCAAATGACCGCATCAGAGTCATGAAATTCAGAGTATACATTCCTCTGACTGCGTACACAGGGAAAATAGACGAATTTTTCGAAATTAGTACTTTCAAGGTACAGAGGGATAAAAATAGTACCAACTAAACGACCACAGCTAGAATGATAAAATTCTAATTGCGTAGAAACGTCAAGGGGGTAAAAATGGTACCAACCAAATGGGCGCAGCTGGAATCATGGAATTCGGTGTATACATTCCTCTGACTGCATAGACACGCAAAATAAAGTTTTTTTTCCAAATTCGTAATTTTTCCTTTACGACAAAAAATTGGTTGAATCATTAAGTTAGGTTATTTTGCACTACGTACATCTGATAATGGATTTTCAAAATTAGTACTTTTGGAATTAAAATAGAATGGAAATACAACCAACTGTAGCACCCACTATCTACCAATATTTATGGTATTTAAGCTTTTTCAAAATATAATTATAAGAATATTTATTTTTTGATTTGAAATAAATAATGGTTTGAATTAATTAAAATATTATATTTATTTATAAAATTATATTTTTAATATTTGTATTTGTTTTGGTTAGGCTATATTAAAAAATTTATTTTTTCCTGTAATAATACTGCACTTCTACGAAAACCGACAACCTCTGTGGAATGCAATCCATGGTGGAGGGTATATATAGTTCGGCCCGGCCGAACTTAACGCCTTTTTTACTCGTTTTATTTATTCGTGTCAGTAAATAAATCAAAAATATTAGTTATTATCATAAATATATATAAAAGTTGATAAAGTGTCGAACTTTCCCCAATAATTGATTTATAAGCAATTAATAAGATCAAAACCTTTGAAAAGGGGTATGCTTTCGGGGGTCGACACAATGATATGACTTGAAAATTGAACCTTGTAAAGCGATTATGTCTAGTGGTGCCTAGAGGAACCACATAATCGTGTCTAATTGCATGCGCATTACTTTTTTTGTTTCAACCCTATCCTGATTTTCACAGACATACAGAGGAAAATCCCTGTATGCTCTTTTTTTCGAGGATCCAATACACTTTTACCAACTCCAATGAATATTTTAACGCGTTGCATACTTTGTGACAACATAATATACCATCCCTTTCTATATGTGGCGACTATAAAAATTAAACCAAAAATATGTACGCTGAGCACACGTTCAACTGCCATTGTTCATAGAGCCAGTCAGTCACTCTGTCAGTTAGCCAGTTAGTCGAGGAAAGACGAAATTGTATAGAAAACTTCGTCCACCACCCCCGCATCACTTGTTGTCATGCAAACAAATTTGAAAAAAAAAATGGGACGGGCTGCCTTCCATCGAAGACGACGTGCACCGGCTTGTCTATGGTTCATGAACGCACGTATTTATGGGATTTTGCCCACAAAAAGTCATTTTGATGCAGTTCTACGAGGGTCTATTGTAAAACTCGGGAAGAAACCAAAAACTTCACCGGGACGTGACAGAGATTATTATTACTTTGCGTATGGGCATTTCCATGTAAGTAAATCACTGATTTCCTTCAATCTACTGTTGGTTTTTCTAAAATTTGCGATGGACAATATTAAATATGAAGAGTATTATGTTCTTTCCTGCGCAACATGTGATTTAATGTCATACGAAGTTACGACAAATCGAACATGATGCTCTCCCATGTATTAGATTGGAAATTTCGAATGATATATTGTATCTAGAGAAACTTGGGATGTCTGTATCGTTAGAATCGGGAGTGTAGATATATATTTTTTGAAGTATTGTTATGTTCCAACTTTAAAAATATTTTTTAATCAATAAATTTCCAGGGTTCCCAAATATAACGTAGACGCCGACTACGAAAGGGTTTTACGAAATTCGTACTTTTAGGGGGTAAAATGGGACAAAAAGTGATAAACGTTAAACCTTCGCCTTGACTAAACGGCAGTAGCTAGAAACTTGAAATCCATGTCCCTTGAATCATATAGATATAGATGTTGTAGACTTGCAACATAAATGGATTTTTCGAAATTTGTACTTTTAAGGGTTGCGCGGGATAAAAAGGGTTAAAAATGGTGCCTACTAAAGTATTGCAGCTATAGCCGTGAAATTTGGTGTGTAAGCTCCTCTGAACATGCAGTACCGTAGTAGCGCAAATTTTAATGGATTTTTTCCAAATTTGTACTTATAAGGGGTGAGCGGGACAAAAAGGGATAAAAATGGTAACAACTAAAGTATAGTGAAATTTGGTGTGTAAATTCCTCTGAAAACATAGAAGCGGAATCTAAATGGATTTTTTTTTCGAAATTTGTACTTATAACGGGTGAAGGGGACGAAAAGGGATAAAAATGGTACCAACTAAAGTATTACAGGTAGAATCGTGAAAATTTGTATGTAAATACCACTCACCGCATAGAAGCTCGATTCTATTCAAAATGTATAAATGCATTTCTGCACTTTTAATAGGTGAGCTGGACAAAACGGGATGAAAATGGTACCAACTAAAGTATTGCAGCTAGAATCAAAAGCGGTATATATGAATTCAAAAAGCGGGATTTGGCGGGATTTTATTGTTAACAAGTAAAAACGGCGTTAAGTTCGACCGGGCCGAACTTTATATACCCTCCACCATGGATTGCATTTCACAGAGGCTGTTGATTTTCGTTGAAGTGCAGTAATATTACAAGAAAATATAATTTTTTTAATATAGCCAAACCAAAAAATATATAACCAATAACCAAATATTAAAAATATAATTTTATAAATAAATGTAATATTTTATTATTTCAAACCAAAGGCAAAGCTACTAATACGTTTACACTATATATATTGAAATAATACTTCAAGTCAATTCAAAAAAAAATCTTATATTTATATTTTCAAAAGGGTTAAATAACATAAATATTTGTAAAAAGTGGGTGTTATAGCTAGATGTATTTCCATTCTATTTTAAGTCCAAAAATACAAAGTTTATAAATCCATTATCCCACGTACATAGTGCAAAATAACATAACTTCATGATTAAACCAATTTTTGTAGTAAAAGTACGAATCTGGAAAAATATTTTTGTTTTGAGTGTCTATGCAGTCAGAGGAATGTATACACCGAATTCCATGATTGTAGCTGCGGCCATTTGGTTGGTACCATTTTTATCCCATTTACTCCCTTAAAAGTACGACATTCTAAAATCTTTTTATTTTACGTGTCTACGCAATTAGAGTGATGTAAACACAGAATTTTATCATCTAGCATTTAGATTCCCTTGAAAGTATGAATTTGCAAAAAACTTTTTAATTTCTAAGTGTACGCAGTCAAAGGAATGTATAATCCGAATTTCATGACTCTAGCTGCGGGTATTTGGTTGGTACTATTTTTATCCCTTTTTCCATTTTAACCCAAAAAAGTTCGAATTTCGAAAAATCCATTTATTTTATGTGTCTACGGAATCAAGGAATGCATACACCGAATTTCATTATTCTAGGTGCAACCGTTTGGTTTGTACCATTTTTATCCCTCTATTCCCATTTTATCCCCTAAAAGTACGAATTTGGAAAACAACTTTTTTATTATTTTATATTATGTCTCTACTCATTTAGAGGAATGTACGTGTTTCTAGCTGTTGTCATTTAATAGGTACAATTTCTATCCCTTTTTGCCCCATTTTACCCCATACGAATAAAAATCACTTTGTGGTGCACGTTTTTGTTATAGGGGGAAATGCGCATACCCGATCAAGTAAGTACAAGTAGACATATTGAAAAAAGGTGCTAAAATACTCTAAAATATTAGGGGTTATTATGGGTATATTTAGTCCTTGTGAGGGAAAAATTTTTCACGTTGGGCCGATTTCGCCCTGCTTCAATCCCAGCCGATCTACGACTTTAAGACGCATTTATGGAAAATTTTGACGTCCTAGCTCGTTTCGTTTAGATGCTAACGTGCTTTCAATAAACGGACAGACGGATGGACATGGCTAGATCGTCTTAGAATTTTATGACGATCAATAATATGTTTATAGGGTCACAGGTCGATATTTCAAGGTGTTACAAACGGAATGACAAAGTTAGTATACCCCCATTCTGGAGGTGGAGGGTATAAAAAGCGGGATTGTGAAAATCTTTGTTTGTTAGTATTGTTATTATATGGATATTTCTTGAAGAAGTTCAAAAATTTCATATTTTCAAAGAGTCCAGATCTTGACCACAGTTTTATTCATATTTGGTGATCTTAGTAATCTACTTAGTATTTTTATTCTAAGAAACTATTGGTGAATTAAAATAATTTCTACATATGCATTGTTACTTATATGTAATGGTGCGTTCGGGTATGAACTCAAAATTCACTTTGAATGGATTTGGCTATCAAAAAATCGAAAATGCGGAAAAGGTGGATTTTGGCCAGCATAACATGTTTTCTTTCGAAACGATAATTTCATTCATGGGATAGTAAAAAATCGGTAATATATAAATGAAATGTAATCTTTTTAATTTGGAACGCCTACTTTAATTAGATTTCATCAACTTACAGTTTAAACCACTATTAATAATATTGTCTGTTTCTTTCAAAATAAAGTCAAAGTTTAGAAAATTTTGTCGACTACTAATAATAATATATAATTATATATCTAAATAAAATGTTAAAATTTCACTCAAAATAAAAATTCTTTCTTCTTCTTTTTTAAAATTGTCGCCATAAGCAATGTCAATGTGTGTGTGAAAACAAATTTTGAAAAAATAATTTTGTGTTAAAAATGTTTGACTTAGCCTGGATAATTATCCAGTGTAAGTCAAAATGATGGATATCGAGGCTAAGTCCAATAAAGTCGAAGCAAAATATTTTTTTGAAAACTTCTTTTGATACATATATTTATATTGTAGTTGGCGACAATGTGAAAAAATATTTTTTTATTTTGAACGAAAAATTAAATTTTTATTAAAGTTGTTATCGCAGCTTGTTATCCCGGCTTAAAAAGAAACAGCCCTAATGTAGATCGAAAAAGTGGGAATTTTATTAAAAAAGCGGGATTATGCGGGATGACAATATTAAGCGGAATTGGGCATCAAAAAGAGGGATAGGATAATCCCGCGAAAAGAGTGATGAATGGTCACCTTAAATGGATAGTTCAAAATTCAATTACACTCTCCAACAAATTAAGATTTTTTGAATGGAACAGAATAGCGAGCCAATAATTCTGAAAGGGCATGTTGAATACACCATTTTTGTAGAATAAACTTGTAGTCCAGCTGGTATGTGTTTTTTTACAGTGAGTCAAATCAAAAGATTTTGGTCGATGTGAGATTATACTAACCGGAAAAGTGTTGCAAGTTAATGTCTGAGAGAATTCTTATTGTCACAACTATATTGTGGAATTTTATGAGGATTATTCTTGTGGAAATCTTAGGGGTCAATTTGACTCTTTTTTCGAAAAAATCAAAGAAGTCCTTTTAAAAAGGACATCTAAGGATTAAAATGTTCTACGAAAAAATTTTCAGTGGGGGTCACCGAAAATACCAATGTTGTAAATAAAGCTCTTCAAGCTTAAATTGCAAAATTATGCTCCAACTTATACCAACAAATTTCTCGGGTTAAAATTGGTCCATGCTTTTTGAAAGATCGACTTTTTTCGACAAAAAATTAGAGTACTTCGGTAAAGCGCAACAGACAAAAAATAAAAAACTGAAGAAAATATCGCAGCTGTAACGGCCAGTGTTAATGATGACCATCAATTATCGATTCGTCGCCGTTCGCAGCAATTGGGCCTCTGTTACTCTAAAAACGTGGAAATGTCAAAATTGGACCATTTGAGGCGTAGTCAAGGTCAACATTTGCATGAAATAATCTTCAAACATTAAATTACATTGAAAAAAGTTCGATTTTCAGTTTTTTACATATTGTCCTTGCGCACATTGAAGAATAATATATGTTCCGTTCAACTCATATGACATCTTATATTTGAACACAATAAAGGCGTCTGCCGTTAGTGCCACTAGTGAATTGAATTCTATTCTTTGATTTATCATACTGATCCACACTTCAAAAGGTTCCTGGCCAACCACAATAAACTCGCTGATGGTTTCGTACTGTTTTCACGGGACATGAGTAATGAATGCCGGTGTTTAATGCAACGCCCCGTTGCCATTTAGCACCTCCGCCAACTGTAACGATTATTGCTGTTGCTGATGCGGTTCTTCTGGTTGTTGTTTAATGCTAACTTTTATTGCAATAATTTGTTAACAACAATGTTTAAAGTTAGCACACTGGCAAGTAAGTAAGCCAACACCAACGTGGCCGACAATGAGTTGCCAGCTGAGGGACAGACCAAAAGCCAAACGTCAAATAGACAGACGTTTGGTCGGGCGGGCGGACGGACGGACAGGCAGTTTAGCTGCATATCAGCAGGTCCCATGCCTAAATAGGCAAACACCAGCTATTTGTTTGAGTTGTTGGTCGGTTGGCTGGTGTTGCTGTCTCAGATGTAGTTTTGCCGGGCGGACCATAAAACCACACAACGGTTTGTAATATTTTTAATTCTAACAGTTTTATCTTTAATCCGAGGATCTCTTAATTCATGTCGGCCAAACATGGCCGCATGTCTAATACGAGCATAAATATTTTGGCCAACACGTTGAGGTTTTTTTTGGGTTGATTATTTCTTTTTTTTTGAGTTTTCTAATAGAAATCGTCTCGATTCATAAAATTCCCATTTCAGGTGAGCACCACCACCACTTGGGGTGCTACCGATGGAAATCTTCGGAGTAGCTTTTGGGAGCTCATTTGCGCTTTGGTTTAGCTGTGAATGGCTCGTTGCAAATGTCTTAATTTGTTGCGCTGTTTTGTTTTATGGCTCGGCTCCTTGGAGTGAGTGGGCCACTTTTGGGGGAATTTTTATACACCATAAAAATGTTTATAGGTCTTTAATGATGATTTTGGCCATGGTCATAACACTATAAAGTTGTTGTGGGTGTTGCTTGGCGGCCAAAAATGTTGTTCACAGTGCTGGTGCCGCTGCCTGTGTCAGTAAGGCAATCGTTCAAGTTGTTAAGTGCTCCGCAAGTGTGAGAAAATTTCTTACATTTTTTTTGTCGTTCGAATTGTTAACATTTCAGTTCGTACGTTTGTTATGAAAAGTTTAGAAAATATTACGCTGCATCTGTCCTAATTTGTCATTCTAATTTACGGTTGTTTTACGCATTCCCACTGCAATTTGCTTGATTTAGCGTTCTGTTCGATTGGCTTCAATCACGTAATCCGTTCACGGTTGTCCATTGCCCACTGTCCATTGCCACTGCCTGCAAAACTGTCAACAATCAACGCAAATCCTCTGGAGATTTGGGAAACAATGTCATTGCAGTTGCATGTTGCAAGTTGCAAGTCTGCCAAAGGATATTGACAGTACTGTTAAAATGACCAAGTTTACGCAAAGCGTACCCAGTCTGCTGCTACGTGATGAGTGACTATTTCCAGAGAAAGAGGGAGAGCTAGAACAAAAAATAGTTCAGCGTTCATTCAATTACTCGCCAGTTCTATTGGATAGATCTTAATTAAGAACAAGTTGGCATAGTGTGAAGTAGTAGATGGCCTTCTGCGGTGTTATCAGAGCTAAACATTTCCGTTATTTAATAAGCTACCACATTACTTTATTTTGTATTTATTTTTATGTTATGAACCGCAGAATGAGAGACATATGACATTATTCGCCTCATTAATGCTTTCTACATTTATGAGTAAAAGTTTTCATTTATGAGTCAAGTTTAGCCAAAAGAATTCATAAGACATTCAGGAGGTCCCTTTCAGCGAGCGCCCATCTCACCGATTGAAAGAAGCACCTTCATATGCCTTTTTTAATGTTTTTGGAATTATTCATTTATGGACTCAATTAATACTTACTAAAAACTATGTGCCACCGTGGCCTACGAATTTGAACGATACGTAGTGGAGCAATATTAACACCGACCATAATGGTTCATAGCCACTTATGAATATGTAAACATATTATGAATATATGTAAACATATTTCTCTTTGTTCATTTACAACAACTGATGACATGTTTACCGCAAACAAACTAATTTTTCCCACAAAAGAAACTCAAAAAAGATGTTCACGTGTCTAAAATTTCGTTTCTACGTAATGTATTTCTTCTCCGCGTGTAGTTCTCTATTTTAAAATCTACTTTAAAGTTGCGAAACAATAAGAAATGAGTTGTAACTTACTGATTTTTTTGTCATGTTTTTCGTCTTGCATTTCACCGAGTACAAAAAAGCAGTATTTGTTATTCGAATTTATACACTTTAAAGATTATAAAAATGAAGACATTTCCAAATATTTTTATTTAATCGGAATATGCGTATAAAGGTTTTGAGTAAAGATACTCATGTAACTCCTGTATAAATTAAAAATCCCAAAACTCTTAGACATCATATTTAGACCCATACTTTGTCAACATGCATATCCAATTTTCTGCATTTATCATAGAAAAAATGCGGGTCTGAAGATGGGTGAAGTGACGAGGAATTCGATCGTTTTTTGTGTAATATTTCTTTAATATATATATGTATGTATGTAATTTCAAGCAAAAAAAAATAAGTTCTACAAGTCGGTTAATAAAAAAGCAGCTATTGTGTGCTGCCTATCGCAGACACGTTTCTGCTGGTAATTAAAATATAACAAGTAAGGAAAGGCTAAAGTCGGGCGGGGCCGACTATATAATACCCTACACCACTCCCTCGTATGTATCTCGCTTTGATTACTAAACCCACGTATTTCATGGAAGCAATTTTATGTAGTTCATAAAAAATATACAGTTACTATAAATTCATCTTTAGTCATATTTAACGTATATTGTACAGACAAATACAAATTATACAGTAGTAATAGGATGAATCGGGCATTTCAAAATGGGCCGATAACAACATTTTGGGCCTGGTCCAAAACATGGGCCTATATATTTCTCATTCACGGTAGGTATTCCTTGTTGAAAAATATCATGATCTGCAAAATTTGATGAAGATACGATGTAAGATGTAGTTTCTAGAGCTGTAATAGATCAGATTGGGCCCCATTTGGGTTATACCAAAGTATGGAAATATGGGCATCTCCCAAACAAGTAAGGAAAGGCTAAAGACGGACGGACTTTCTATCACATTACAATTCAATTCGGTAAAAAATTGAAATCGGGAAGGATTTTTGCATCCTGTAAATATATGTGTTTGACAAAAAATGTTAAATCGGAAAGGACATTTGTATGGGGGTATATTGAAACCTGGAACGATGTGACCCGCTTTCACCATGTCTGTTTATTGGTGAAATATAATATGTAAAATTTGGCCAAAATCGGTTAAACATTCCGGAGCAACATTTGTATGAGGGCTATATCTAAATCTGAACCGATCTTACCCACTTTCACCATAGGTTTTTTAGTTGGATTATAAGATGTTGTGCCAATTTTAAAGAAAATCGGGTACAATCTGTGGTTTTTAGAGCGGAAAATCTCAAATCGGGAGCGACATTTGTATGGGGGCTGTATCTAAATCTGAACCGATCTTACCCAATTTCAGCATAGGTGTTTCTAGTTGGATTATAAGGTGTTCTGCCGAATTTAAAGAAAATAGGGTACAATATGTGGTTTCTAAAGTGGAAAATGTCAAATCGGGAGCGACATTTGTATGGGGGCTATATCTAAATCTGAACCGATCTTAACCAATTTTTGCATACGTGTTTCTAGTTAGATTACAAGATGTTGTGCCAAATTTAAAGAAAATCGAGTATAATATGGGGTTTCTAGAGCGGAAAATGTCAAATCGGGAGCGACATTTGTATGGGGGCTATATCTGAACCGATCTTACCCAATTTTTGCATACATGTTTCTAGTTCGATTATAAGATGTTCTGCCAAATTTAAAGAAAATCGGGTACAATATGTCGTTTCTAGAGCGGAAAAAGTGAAATAGGGAGCGACATTTGTATGGGGGCTGTATCTAAATCTGAACCGATCTTACCCAATTTCAGCATAGGTGTTTCTAGTTGGATTATAACATGTTGTACCAAATGTAAAGAAAATCGGGTACAATATGTCGTTTCTAGAGCGGAAAATGTCAAATCGGGAGCGACATTTGTATGGGGGCTATATCTAAATCTGAACCAATTTTTGCATACGTGTTTCTAGTTGGATTATAAGGTGTTCTGCCGAATTTAAAGAAAATAGGGTACAATATGTGGTTTCTAAAGTGGAAAATGTCAAATCGGGAGCGACATTTGTATGGGGACTATATCTAAATCTGAACCGATCTTAACCAATTTTTGCATACGTGTTTCTAGTTGGATTATAATATGTTCTGCCGAATTTAAAGAAAATCGGGTACAATATGTGGTTTCTAAAGTGGAAAATGTCAAATCGGGAGCGACATTTGTATGGGGGCTATATCTAAATCTGAACCGATTTCCTCCACATTCAATACCGATGGTCCTTGGCCAGAAAAAATAACTTCAGCCAAGTTTCAAGACAATCGGACAACAATTGCGACCTGTAGAGTGCGAACAAGCTTAGATGGACAGCAGACGGACGGGCGGACAGACGGACAGACAGACATCGTTAAATCGACTCAGCTGGTGATTCTAAGCCGATCGGTATACTTAAAGGTGGGTCTAGCTCGATTATTTCTTGGTGTTACAAACATTTGGCGCGAAACTAACTTATAATACCCTAGACCACGAAGTGGTGTAGGGTATAATAACATATAATACCCTAGACCACGAAGTGGTGTAGGGTATAAAAATAGATAAGCGTTCCTTTTATATTAGCTTGGGACAATATGCGTATCGCAATATCGTTCCGTGGTAATAAATTGCTTTATAATAACTTCTATTCAAAAAAGTTTTGTTAACATGTATATTTAAGTGGTTTTATACATATGATTATAGTATTTTCTATATTGTTAAAAACTGCAAACAGCTGTTTACCATCTCAGCAGATCAGTAAATCTTTATTATTTTTTGTAAAACTAGATGAAAACACCCCCAGGGGAAAATCCTGCTCACGGCCCTGGAGAGTACGATCTGAAGATACTTGAGTGATACAGACATTTCAGGCAGGTCTGAACCAGGTCGAAGTAGCAATAATCAATGGAATATCGCAGCGTTAACCTCCAGAATTACCAGACTTTTTTGTTACGTATGAATGCAATTTAAATTTGAAAATTATACAAAAATATATAATTTTAGTTTTTTTTTGTTTGTATTTTTTTTTATGTTGAAAAGTCACTGCTAAGCCACCTGAACGAAACCGTTAGACATGGTGGAAATCATGATAGTGGTAGTCTGCAGCGAAGTAAGAAATGTCACCATGCCATTTGTAAATATATTTGCGTTCTATTAAATATAGATGCAAAATGGCCTAGAGCCAGTACAATATCCCAGTTAAAAAAATATAATTTTAATAAAAATTATATGGGAATGTCTGAAGTAATGATTTATAAAATTATTGATATATGTCCCTTTTAATTTAATTGACAGTTGAAATATTAGATTTTATCATCAGAGCGGCTGTTGATGTTAGCGAATTAATTTAGGAAAAATCAGAAAACATATCAATCTTCATTTTCAATGGGGTATCTTTTATACTTTTCTTGGATCCACACAAAATGAGTCGGTCTAATATACAGCTTTGCGTGCTTGTGTTGTCCATTTTTAATCTCCTTGAGTATCTGTGTCGTTTGCGTCCGCGTTCAGGGTGAAAATGGTTGCTTGTTTCTAGTGGCTCCGTAGGGACATGAGAGCAGCTGAGTTGGTTTGGCTCGGCAGTTGAAGATATAGAGTGTCGTGCGGTCCCTAGTTACTACTCCATTTCAGATCTAGCTGAACTTGCAGGCCTTCCACATGTGCCCGCTGATCTATAGAGAGCCTATTGTACCTCTTGTCCTCTCCCTATATCCGGGAGGTCATTCCTTACATGTTTGCGCAGATGTAGATGTAACCATAAAGTGTCGGATGGGAGGGTTTCTGCGATAAAACCCAAGCTGGTAATACGTGGACAACACAAAGATGTGCTCGTGTACTGAAATGATCTTGGACTCTTCACGTAGATGGTCCTGGTGAGACATGAGGAGACAGCCTGTTGTATTTTGTCAGGTTTCAATATTCTTATATTGGAATGGAATATGAATAGAATTGGTCCAAGTAATTCTAATCTAGCAGCCGTAAACTTGTTTTTGGCGTTCGGTATAACAGGCCTAATCACGGCATTCGCTATAGAGAGGACTCAATTTTTATTCTAATATAATATTTCCAACAAAAATGAATAGGATGTTAGGGTGACTCGCTATACCTCCACCATAAAGTCCATTCTACAGTGTTAACTATGGACGTTGGCTCAGATGTATTTTTCATTGAACAAAAGTTTATAGCTTGTGTTGTAGCAACCAAAAATTTGTGTCCAGAACCAAAAAATGTATTTTCTGTATATAACATCTCAATTTCCTTTCTATAGATGAGTGTAAAAGTTATGAAACATTATTTGAAGAAAATCTATTGATAAATGTGGACATCTACAAAAAAGACCATAACGTCTACATTTTTCCACAGATATTTTTCAAAAAATATTCCGAAGACTCTAGAAAACATTTTTTGTTAAATTTTGCTGGAAGTTGTTCCTAACATTTGTAGCTCTACTTTTAATTTAATGTGTAAGCGGGCGTGATCGGATATATAATACCATCCGACAATATTTTTATACACTCCACGAGAGTATTATGTCTTTGTACTTTTGTATGTAACACCCAAAAGGAAGGGAAATAGACTCATTGTTAATTATACCGATCGACTTAGAATCACTTTTTGAATCGATTTAGCTGTCTATCCGTCTGTCGGTCTGTCCATCTATTCTTGTAATCACGATACAGGTCGCAATTGTAGCCAGAACCAAACAAAATTTTGCACAACGAAGTTTTTCCGGATAAGGACGAACGCTATTGAATTTAAAGAAAATCGGTTCAGATTTAGATATAGCCCCCATACGAATTTCACTCCCGATTTGACTCTTTTCTCTCTAGATACCACATATTTTAACAGATTTTCTGCAAAATTGGCAAAACATCTTATATTTAAACTAGGAACACCTACGGTGAAAATAGGTCAGATCGGTTCAGATTTATATATAGGTCCCATTCAAATTTCGCACCCGATTTGACTTTTTCTGCTCTAGAAACCACATATTTTAACAGATCCTCTTCAAATTAGGCGAAATACATTATATTTGTTCTATAAACAGCCATGTTGCAAATGGGTCAGATCGGTTCAGATTTATATATAGCTCCCACACAAATTTCACTCCCGATTTGACTCTTTTCACTCTAGATACCACATATTTTAACAGATTTTCTTCAAAATTGGCAAAACATCTTATATTTGAACTAGAAACACCTGTGGTGATAATGTATTAGATCGGTTCAGATTTATATATAGCTCCCACACATATTTCGTTCCCGATTTGACTTTTCCGCTCTAGAAACCATATATTTTAACAGGTCTTCTTCAAATCTTTCAAAATATCTTATATTTCAACTAGAAACATCCATACTGAAAATGGGTCAGATCGGTTCAGATTTATATATAGCTCCCACACAAATTTCACTCCCGATTTGACTCTTTTCTCTCTAGATACCACATATTTTAACAGATTTTCTTCAATATTGGCAAAACATCTTGTATTTGAATTAGAAACACCTGTGGTGAAAATGTGTTAGATCGGTTCAGATTTATATATAGGTCCAATACAAATATCGCTCCCAGATAGACTTTTTCCGCCCCAGAAACCACGAATTTTCACCGAATTTCTTCGAACTGAGCATAACACATTATATTTGATCTGGAAGAACTTATATTGAAAGTTAGTCTCTTTATTCCAAGTTCGTATATAGCCCCGATACAAATATTCTTGAGAAATTGGACCAGGTCATATTAGCCTATGATTAGGAAACATACAATAATTCTTCCCGTTTTCACTTTTTTACCGAGTTGAATTGTATTCGAATAGAAAGTGGAGTATATCATAAAGTCGGCCCCGCCCGAATCTGTTCAGATTCAGATATAGCATCCATACACATCCAAATTTAGTACTAAAAGAAATGCATTGAAAAAAGTCTTCATGCATGACTCTGAAAAATTCACATTTTATGGGACTAGACTACATGTCAGATGAAGGGTGCATATTTTGCAAAATTGTACGTCTTTATCAGGAGATTAATATATTCAAATTCACTTTAAATAGTACATGTTACTTTTAGGAACCTATATTGCATACATCGTGCTAAACTAAATTTGGGTCATGAAATGTCTATGTATTGGTTTAGTTATTTTCACATTTCTTTCCAAAAATCTGATGTTTTCTAAATATTAGTTCAAATATATGCAGGAATTTGTGATAATATATATCACCTGAATATTCAGATATTTTCTTTATATTTTGAATACTAAATACTGGATACAATTTGGCATAGACATTTTATCAATAATATATGTGCCATTTAATTTAAGTTTTTGCCGCATGATTTAAATACTTAGGTCTGTCTTGGTCAAGTCGCTTGTTGTTGTTGTAACATCTACATAAATCTTCGTGTTTCAATTTACTTCTTCTTGTAAATCTGCGTCGTTAGTCTCAGGTCCATATTACCAGCTTGCTTAGAGCGATCTGTAGAGTTGAGATATAAAAAATCCGAATTCCAATACTGCGACGATGACGATATAAACATTTTGGTATTTTTTATATGATAAAAAGTTACGTAGTTATACACAACCTTATTACAAAAAAGTTTTGTGTGGAAACCTAAAGTTTTCAAACGTTAGGTGTTCCGTATTTAATTTCGTATCAAAAACATTTCATATGTATTTTTGTTTGTTTCTTAAATTGAAATACGATACCGGTAATAAATAATATCAAGCCGGGCGAAATTTTAAAAATGTTGCATGTTGTTGTCAGAATTGTAGTGAATATCAATTATTTCGGCTGCGATGATATACTTAAAGACCATGTGGAAATATATGTATGTTCTAGCAACAACATAACTCCTGCGGTAATGAGTGTTTTATGGTAGATAAATGCTTCGTAAAGCATCCTTTTCATTGTGCCATTCATTGGAAACACTGTGCAGCCACCTGTTCTGCCAAATAACTGCCACAAAATTCCATGAGTTACATTCTCAACCCCCCCCCTCCCCACTGCATCGGCCGACCGGCATAAACATTAAAAACAATTTGTATTACAGAATGTAAAATATACTCCTGGCAAAAGCGCCAAACTATTTAACATTAAATTATAGCTTTTCAAATTTTATTACAGCAGCAGCAACAAGCTGAACAACCCGAACAACAGCAACAACTATGTTGTCCATATGCCCGGGCTACTGTATTCTCCATTCAGGCTGAAGGAGAAGAAGTTGCTCTGGTCAGCAGACGTGCAGGCAAAAGTGAAGAACACCATGGCTGGACTATGAATCTGGTTGGAAGAACAACAACAACGGACAGCACAGCCGCAAAAGGAATGCGTCTACAATTCAATGCAATTCACATCATAATGAATGAAGTGTACGGCAATGAATTGTTCTGTTCCGTGGTTCCACTGGCAGTTCTGTTCTGTTCGGATCGGTTGTGCTGTTCGTGTTCATGTGGCACAACACAAAATTAAATCAATTTAAATAGTTCTTAGTTGTTGCAACAACTGCTGCCACTGCTGCCACTGCTGCTCTCGTTGAATGGAAGTTTTATGTTATACCCTTGGCCATAACAATTTGTCCCTTATTTCCTGAAATTGCTATAATCAATTATGGCAAATGATTGTTGGACATCTCCGTTTGCTGTTGTGCATTGCAGCGTTGCAACGCGAAGGATATAATTTTAATTTAATTAATTGTTTATAATGACATTCTGGAAATGTTGGTAAATGTCAGAAGTTGTTATGTTTTGATAAGAATAAGATGTCGCTCATTTGACATTTTGAATGGTTGAAATGGACTTCGTGGATTTTTTATTAAATTAAAGGAAGAAGACATTCCGGCTGTATCAAAAAGTCGGGGTATTTTGCCATTTCACTAAGCAACAAAAATTTTGGTGGAGGGTCATGTATAACCTTTTTCTGGTGTATTTTGGCTTTCTAAACCCGAAAACTATCTTAAAAATTTTTCTTATGTTCATTTTTTTGCGTTTGGTCTTTTGTTCGGCTTGAGGTCATTTTTTTTCAAATAATAAAACAAAAAATATACTATTTTAATATCATAAATGGATATTTCAAAATTTGTTCTTATAAGGAGGATGCGGGACGAAAAGGGATAAACGTGGTACCAAATAAAGTACACACTTTTAGGGGAGAAGCGAGAACAGTGATTTTTTTGGGAAAGAGGTGCAAAATGTTATAAAATGCCCGACTGCATCTAGAAACATGAGATCGAATTTTTTGTTCGAATCCAGGTAGAAATCGATAAAAATTCCCAGTTCATTTGAACTGACAGTTCAGCTAAAGTACTACAATTCGACAACCACATTCCTTTGACTGTGTATTAGTGCTTTCTAACGGAGGTTCCCAAATTAGTATTTTAGATTTTTTTAGTTTTTTCGTTTGTATTTTTTTGGTCTGTAATCAATATTTGATTTGAACTGGGATATTGTCCTGGCTCAAGAGAATCATCTCCTTATAGAGGCCGGGTTCGATGTCGAAAAGTCGCTGCGAAGTCATTTGAAAAGACATTTGACATGGTCAAAATCATGATCGTGGTAGTCTACAGCCAAGTAATAAATGTCACCATGCCATTTGTAAATAAATTTGCATTCTATTAAATATAGATGCAAAATGGTTTTGAATATGGACAATATCGTAGTTCAAATAAAAAAAATATTTTTTTCCCAAAATGTTGGATGGTGTTCTTAAGCCACTGTGTTAATTTTATTTTATTTATTTTTTTAGGCATATAAAAATATAATTTTTTTTCGGCTTGGACACAATTTTGTATTGTCTTGAAGAGCACTTTTCCTGTGAATAAGTGTCCTGACGAGCACTTTTCCTATGAATAAGTGTCCTGACGAGCACTTTTCCTATGAATAAGTGTCCTGACGAGCACTTTTCCTATGAATAAGTGTCCTGACGAGCGCTTTTCCTATGAATAAGTGTCCTGACGAGCACTTTTCCTATGAAAAAGTTCCTTGACGAGCACTTTTCCTATGAAAAAGTTCCTTGACGAGCACTTTTCCTAAGAAAAAGTGCCCTGACGAGCACTTTTCCTATGAAAAAGTGCCTTGACGATAACTTTTCCTATGAAAAGGCGAAAAGCGAACAATTTTTCTATGAAAAAGAGTCCACTTTGCCTATGAAAAAGAGTCCTGACGAGCACTTTTCCAATGAATAGGTGTCCTGACGAGCACTTTTCCAATGAAAAGGTGTCCTGACGAGCACATTTCTAATGAAAAGGTGTCCTGACGAGTCAAAATCATGATCGTGGTAGTCTACAGCCAAGTAATAAATGTCAACATGCCATTTGTAAATAAATTTGCATTCTATTAAATATAGATGCAAAATGGTTTTGAACATGGACAATATCGTAGTTCAAATCAAGAAAAAATATTTGTTTCCCAAAAAGTTGGATGGTGTTCTTAAGCCACTGTGTTAATTTAATTTTATTTATTTTAATAAAAATATAATTTTTTTTCGGCTTGGACACAATTTTTTATTGTCTTGAAGAGCACTTTTCCTATGAATAAGTGTCCTGACGTGCACTTTTCCTATGAAAAAGTGCCTTGACGGACACTTTTCCTATGAAAAAATGCCTTGACGGACACTTTTCCTATGAAAAAATGCCTTGACGGACACTTTTCCTATGAAAAAATGCCTTGACGAGCATTTTCCTATGAAAAAGTGCCTTGACGAGGCACTTGAATAAGTGCCTTGACGAGCACTTTTCCTATAAAAAAGAGTCATGACGAGCACTTTTCCTATGAATAAGTGTACTGACGTGTACTTTTCCTACGAAACTGTCTCGTTTATTTAACATGGAATTCTTCTATATCATTGTTGTAACTATTTGTTCAGGTTCCTCTAACTATTACAAAGATATTGTCATAGTTTCACAAAGTCGGAAGTGTATTCGCGACAGAAGAGTTATGTTTTTTTAACAAAGACCCACTGTGATGTTATTGTCATTTGTTCGTGGGTCAATACCCTCCAGCACTACTGTTCGAAAGCAATGATAGATTATTTTAAATTATATCACGTTACACCCAAAACAATAGGCTTTTTCAAATCACGGCTTAAAAGTTTACTGTTTTACAGATTTTTTCTATGCACACATACCCACACACACACACCTATTTCCTTTGACTAGACAATTGCTTACCGTTCGCGGGGCATCATCAATTCGCGTTCTCCTTAAATCACGTATGTGTCTTAAGTCTTTTGTTTGGTGGTTTTCTTTGAAAGCATTTTCAAACTCAGAAGTTTGAACGGTATGCTCTCCTCATTTGCTTATGATATGAGTCCACTGTACTTAACGGCTGGGTGGGTGAACGATGAGCTGGTAATTGTGCCGCTGATAAATGCCATTCAATCCATCATCCAGGGCATTTTTTTTCGAAATTTTTGTAATTTTTCTTTGGCATAATTATGCCATTTGCATGTCAAGTTCAACAAACCGTTGTTGTTCGCTTCGTTTGTTGCCTGCCTGGATGGCTAACCGTCCAAATCTAGACCAAATTTGTGCGGTGTAGTGTGGAAGTGGTCACAGTTCGTTTTAATTCATGTGGATGCCTTCCTTTGTGGCTTTTGTGAGAAATCATGATTTCAATTTGTTATGGTAATCTTGCGTTTTCGGTGCTCATTTTTTTGCGCTTAGCAAATATTTAATAGTTTACACGCCTATTTTGACGCCTATTTGTGTTGAATATTAACTTCTATGCTTTTGAAGCGCGCGCGAGCGATTTCATAGTGTTTAAAACCGTTAAACGCCTACACGAGCTGTCGCCTATAAATACAAATGGAATGAAACTGTGGCAGCAGGAACAGCAAAAAGAAAAAAATAACAAATCTAAAGATATGCAATCAGTTCAAGCTCATGACTTAAATATTTCATGTTGTGTTGTGTTCTTTTTTTGTGATATTCCTGAAACTGAAGCGTGCTTTAGTTTTGGCGCTACACACTGTTGGGAGGATAGTGGAGGGTTGTGTTGCGATTTGTAACATGTAGAGCAATATATTTTTTAAAGCTGTTAGAGCCTGGTCATTAAATTAGGACTGATATCATATTTATGTATTAGTTCAAACATAGTAAGTTGGGAATGCAAAATTCTAATTTGTTTTCAATTCAAAATGGAATATAATAGAAAATTCTTAGCCTTTTAAATTGATTTAAAAAATAAATAGAAAAATGATTTTAACTTCGGTTATACGCACTGTGAGAGAAATCACCAATCTAGCGCCGCAAAACTATCGTTTAGCATTATCAAGGACCAAAAGTATTTTTTACATTTTAGTTCTCCATGTGTAAGTAAAAAAATCGTTTATTAAGAAAACTGAAATATTCTTCAGTACATTTTGTACATACAAAATATTTAAAATATACATTTGTAAAGTAATGTTGGGATTTGAGTCCTAAAAAGAACTTTTCATGCACGAAATTTTTAGATTATGTTCACTACGTATCCCAAGTTGACTCCTACAAATAACTTTTTGTGCCGAAATTTATAGATTATGTTTGCTATGACTCACAAAATTAAAACACTTCATAATACTAACAAGACCGCAATAATCGCAAAATGTTAACTATAATTTTTGATCTACTTACTTTACTATTTTACTTTCACAGCTTGGTTATAACTAATTTATAAAACTGATTTAAACCCGAACTAATTTCACGTGCTTGAACCGCAAAGTTTAAATACCTTTCAGGCTTGTGTTGTTGCCACCTAACTTTCTCCAGTACATTTTATTGATTGCTTGGAGTGTTGCAATAATTAAAATATATGCATATTTACCAATTTTCAATATATTTTTTGTGAATTTCTGCAAAAAATGGAATTGGGACTAGGGTGAACAGAAAATTTGAGAAAAATATGAAATTGTAGACACTAAGGTGGATCGCAAATAATGAATTTATATCTTTCGGGTATTCCACTTCGTGGAAGCGGGTATTATAAGTTAGTTCCGATGATGGGGAAAGTCAGATCAGCTTTAGATACAGCCCTCATACAAATAACCTTTTACGCTATTGCTGCTATAGAATCTACATTTTTCAGATAATGATATATTTCAATTATGAATACAAACGCTGAAAGTAACTATATGTATTGCCATAGTCCCCATGCAAAGGGAGCCTCAAATTCACACAATTATTTTGATCAAATTTTTTACATCATGTTTTATTTGAATTAGAAACATGAATGTCTCAGATTATATTGTTACTAGCAGTACCCGCTGCTTCGCACACGAATAGTATAGTAGTAGTAGTGGATAGTAGTCAAAGGAATGTGCTTGTCGATATGCACTATTTTAGCTGAACTACTTCGTATGTATAAGTTTTGAACAAAATATTACAACCATTTATATCCTCGATCTCATGTTTCTAGATTCAGCCAGCCAGTTTATAACTTTTTGCACTTCTTTCCCAAAAAGTACACATTTTGAAAAATCGCTATAGGTAACATGTGTTTTTGCTTCCCCTAAACATATGTACTTTATTTGGTAACACATTTATTCGTTGTTGTCCCGTATCCCTCAAAAAATCAAACTACTGCGCTTCTATATGGTCAGAGGAATTTACACACTAAATTTCACGATTCTAGCTGTAATACTAAAGTTGGTACCATTTTTATCCCTTTTTCTCCCGCTCGCCCCTTACAGGTACAGATTTCGACAAATCCAATTTTACTCCGTTTATATATGATCAGAGGAATTTACATACCAAATTTCACGTTTCTAGCTGTAATACTTTAGATTGTACCATTTTTATCCCTTTTTGTCCCGCACACCCATAATAAGTACAAATTTCGAAAACTTTAGTTAGATTTGCACTTCCTCGTTGTCAGAGGAATTTACATATCAAATTTCAAGACAATAGCTGCAATACTTAAATTGGTATAACTTTTATCCCTTTTTTCCCGCGCACTCCCTAGAAGTAAAAATTTCGAAAAATCCAATTTTATTGCGCTTCTATACGGTCAGAAGAATTTACATACCAAATTTCACGATTCTAGCTGTAATGCTTTAGATGGTACCATTTTTTTCGCTTTTTGTCTCGCTCGCCCCTTAAAAGTACAAATTTCGAAAAATCCAATTTTACTTCGTTTCTATATGGTCAGAGGAATTTACATACCAAATTTCACGTTTCTGGCTGTAATTCTTTAGTTGGTACCATTTTTATCCCTTTTTGTCCCGCACGCCCCTTAAAAGTACAAATTTCAAAAAATCCAATTTTACTTCGTTTCTATATGGTCAGAGGAATTTACATACCAAATTTCACGATTCTAGCTGTAATATTTTAGTTGACACCATTTTTATCCCTTTTTGTCCCAAATTTCGAAAAATCCCTATTTGTAGCTCGTCTGCCTGGTCAGTGCAAGGAACACACCGAATTACACGTGTCTAGCTACTGCCGTTTAGTCACGACGAAGGTTCGATGATAATCCCTTTTTAGGCCATTTTACCACCTAAAAGTACGAATTTCGTAAAACCCTTTCTTAGTCGACGTCTACGTCAAATTTGGGAACTAACCTGAAAATTTCATGACCCTAGCTTCGGCCGTTTGGTCTGGGTCAAACGTCAGTAACGCAACTCTTTTATATATATAGAAAAGCCCCAAATAAATGTCCCTTCGATTTGCCCCATTTTACGCTGAAGAATCCGTAATTTTCATCTAATCTTGAATAAAATTTAAAGATCATAATATGTGTCACTTTGGAATACCATCTAATTTTCTAATATAGGCATATAAATGTGCCTTCAATTTTCCCCTCGTATCGTCCTCATATACATCTGATCTTGATAAAATTTTCCAGATTTATTTCCAGGTTTTATTTCACTTAGGAACACCTACTGTAGATGGTTTATGTTACTTCGATACACATGTGACGTTCTTTTGAGATAGATCCCATTCAATTATACCTCTGAATGACCTAGAACACACGCATTACTTTGGATTTTAGACCTATTTTCCACTTCATATCATATTTCAGCTAGAAGCTAGTAGAATCACTGTTCTTTAATCTCTGTTATTTTATGCCACTTTATGTGGGAGGTACCACAAGGGGTGTTGGAATATCCATGTCCATATTCTATGCGAATGTAATCACTATAAGAACATTGCTAAAAATCAAATTTCACAGTATTCCGATCATCTGTATCGAAGTTATAACGGCTTTAATTCTATGTAGTTTATGGTGACTTGTGTGGGAGGTACTAGAAGGGGCGTGGCAAAACCCGCCATACTTAGTACACTTAATGTTATTATAAAAACATTATCAAATACCAAAATATAGCTGATTCCGAATATCCATGTGGGAGTTACATCAGTTTTAAGTTAACATAGGAATATGGGCCATTTGTGTGAGAATTACCAGAAGGGGCGTGGCAATTTCGCCCATCTTCGAACTTAAACTAAGTTTGGGAAAAATATTACCATGTGCAAAGTTTGAATTGGTTCCATAACTCCTTTCGAGAGTTATCAACCAGCCAGACGGACGGGCATGGCTCAAACATCTTAAAAACTCGTAAAACGGATTTGGTCCAAACATATATACATATATACATATATATATATATATATATATATATATATATATATATATATATATATATATATATATATATATATATATATATATACTCTGTAGAGAGAGGGGTTAAAAATCCCTATTTTTAGACCGATTTTACCTTTGAATCGATATCACCTATTTTCAATCCAAACCGATCGAGAACCATTATATGCAAAATTTGAGCCATGTAGCTCATTTAGTTTGGATATTAATAAGATTGCGACAGACTGGAGGGCGTGGCTAGATCGTCTTAGAATTTTACGACGATGTTGAAGACGAAATGATAAAATAAATAATTTTCGACAAACTACTTGAATATAATTTGAATAGTTAAGTTCCTTTTATGATGACTTTTTTCGGAAAGCGAATGAGTAATAAATATAACTCATACGCCGCAAATGTGTGTGAACCATTAAATTTGAAAAGATACAAATAATCTTTTGTATTTACAATTTTCGACTGGTGAAAAAGCACCACACCGACAGATGTTTCGATGTGGCTTCCATACAGATGTTCCTACCACCGTTTTGCGAGGTAAGAGTCGATATGGGTTCAACTTTTGTTATGCACTACAACTATCTGTAATTACTGCTCTTGGTTTTAAAAGCAAAGTATACGGGCAGAAACTTGCATCATTTAGTAGTCAATTTATTTTTCTTTTCCTGAAATATTAAAATATCATACACTAACAAAAAAGTGAACCCTATAACAAGTTAAAATGAACTAAAATTTAGGAAAATTGAAGTTCGTATAGCACTAAAGCAATATTTCCTCATATCAAGTTCAAAATTTTCCTTGAAAGTAGTACATGCTTTCAATTTGATTCTAGTTCAATTTTTCTCAAACCAAGTAAATATTTACTCAAACTGAGAAAAAATCCAGTAAGTTTTTCCTCAAACCAAGTTAATTTTTAAGTAAACATTTGCTGAAATTTTCCTAAAACTAAATATTTTTTTCATAAAACCAAGTAAATTTTTACTTAAACTGAGGACAATTTTGCTGATTTTTTCCTCAAAACGAGTAAATTTTTACTTAAACTGATGAAAATTTTATTTGATACAAGGAAAAAAATGAACTTAAAATAAGTTCAACATATCTAAAAATAATTCAAGCAAATTATTTTTCCTCAGAGCTATTATTCCATGACACGATAGGCGCCTTCGCAGTTTAGAATAATACTTGAAGTATTTTAAAAATAAGTCGCGGCAAACGAATGAGAATTGCTTCTTAGATTAATATTCAAGAATTTTCAAAACTAATTGAAGTGATTTCTTATAAGTTCATTAGTACTTAAATGTATGGCGAACTCGGCATAAATTTCAGTAAACATATTAACTTAATTTTAAGAAAAAATCTCTTATTTGAGTTTTAATTTCCTAAATGAAATTTGGTCATAACAAAAAATCTTAATATTTTTCTTACTTAAAACCTTGGAAATTTTCTTCCGCACAAGTATGCATTTACTCAAAGGCAAGAATTTTTTATTAGATCCAATGAAATGTTTTTAAGTAAATTTATTACCCTATATCTAGTAAATGAACTATTTGCTATGACTTTGAAATAAAGAATCTTTACTCATACTTAGTTAGCTGGAGTAAAATTGTTGAACTAAATTGTAGTATGGATTTCACTCAAATTTAGGAATGCAATTTTTCTGAGTGTAGGTTTGCCAGGAATTGGAATTTTTTGATTAGAAACTAAAGAAAGCATTTCCAATTGTATATTAGGAAATTGATGTGACCACCACCCAAAAATGAAGATCGGATTGTTTAATACTGATTTGCAAAATATTTCGTCTCTAGGTCCAGCCATCAGTGAGCCCCGTCCAACTTTAGCCATACCTTACATATTTTCTGTTGATTCTTTGTCCAAATTTTTTTCTGAATTATGAAAGCACTTTAAATATAAGTTTTTATTTTCATCTTAGTGTAACTTATTGGTCAAAATATTTGATGCTAATAGCATTTTTTGTGGTTTTTCAAAGCTAAAACTAAAAACGTAATGACGTCACTGATAGGAAATGGTTTAATACAAAAGATGATTTTGCAGATCCAAACATTTTAGAATATTTCTTCATTTAGAAAAAAAGTATTGACTGCGGCTATTTATTTTTTACAAAATACTACCACGAAATACGGAAAAGTTTTCAGTTGTCATTATGAAAAACCACAAAATTACTTTAAAAGTCCAATAATTCGATTAATAAGTTATTCTACGACAATAATTAAAATTTATATTTTAAGAGCAATAATAATAATATAAAAACAACCACATTGGCTGCTTACAACTTCAATAAAAGCTTGTGTAATTTCTTCAGGTTGGCGTATTTGACGTAAAGTGTTATCTGAGGAATGCATTGTGGTATATAACACCTCTAGTAAGTTCTTTCCCCATTTATGTTCGCAATTAAACAAACTTCCAACGGCAACTTTTGTGAAGTACAATTCCAGCTTTTATAAATTTTATGTAAATTAAGGCTGTCACCTGGTCGGCTACGACCATTGCTTCGCAGAGTCGTATATATATGTAAATACTTTTCAACATTTAGTTTTCTTTGTTGCACGTCTCTTGTGTCTATAGCATAACTGACATTTAGCTTGTGGTCACTTTCAGAAGTTTCAATATAAAGTTGCCACAGAGCAGTCTGTCTACCTCATCCCGTGCTAAATAAAAATTAACATTTTCATAATTCTTTACACACTTTGATGCAGCAGCACACTCCAAAGCAAAGCAAAGCTAAGCTGAACTCTTCTGAACACACTCAGCCATGCCACATCACATCATTGGATGGTTCCTCTGTGCTTCGTGCCACACCGAACCGAGCCGCGTACCGTATTGTATCACATCATCCGGGTATTTGGTTCTAAACACGTTCGCGTGTCGTTTATCATTTCTTTTCGTTTCAATGCTTTCTTCTTACGACCATTGTGGCCATTTCCATGGACTTTGTTTCATTCATTCCACCCATCCGTCCGTCCGCCTGTTCTCCAGTCTGGCCGTGCGCTGAGCTTCTAACAAATTATTTGGGTCACCTCCGTTGCATATTAACTTATCAATAATTCAAAGATTCGTTTTTTCTTCTCCTTCGTCTTCGTATTCTTCAGCCGCTTTACATAAATATGGTGTTTGAAAATTATGGGTGTGTGTGTGTGTCGAGGTGGTATTTATTTGTGATTCAATAGTGCCTCGGAAAATAATGGCAACTGTTATGTAATGAGATTTGTGTTCTGTATTCCATTCTGGTGCTGGAATGTTGTAAGATTTGCTGATGGTTTTCTAATCTGTTCAGTTTTTTTGTTCCATTGTCATGCATTGGTAAGAGGTGGCCTGAAACCATTCGAGAATTTTAAATATTTAAAAGCTGAGGGGGAAATGACACATTGTCTATCATTAGTTTCGAATCTTGGCAATATTTTATTAAAATTTCAAATTGAAACAAGTAAGGGAAGGCTAACGTTGTGCTAGACCGATTCTATACCATCACAAGGTTTTTATTACCAATCCAAGATATTTTAAATATTACACCTTCCGACAGTCCATATTACACTTACTTACAAAATGCAGTTAATTTCCGTTTTCAGTTTTTGAGTTGACGTATAATTTTGCTATTTAAGCGCGTAGAGCTTTATTTGCAGCTTTGGTGTCTTTGGTGACGTCCATTGATATTTTACAACCTGTAAATATAAATATTTGTAGGTTGTTCGCCTAGAAACTTTATATTGAGCAGAGCTGTTAAGTAATGATTAGTAATCGTAATCATTAGTAATTAGATTACTTTTTTTTAAAGTAGAAGTAATGATTACAATACGATTACATTCAGTTTTATACGATTAGTAATTGATTACGATTACAAGTAATCAAAAAATAATCAGGATTACTTGCGATTACTGAAAAATAATCAAAAATAATCAAAAGTAATCAAAAATGAGTTCGGCTACTTTAAAAGATTACTTTTGATTACTTTTGACTATTTTAGATTACTTTTGATTACTTTTGATTTTTTGTGATTACTTTTGATTCTCGCGAAATCGGTATGAGAGTCATAGTAGTCTGTTTGTCAAAACTTTTGACTTTTCAATATATGTCTGTTTTGATTTTTTTCTGTTCTCGTTCTTTTGCCAGCTAAAACCGAAAGGTAACGGTAATCGCAAGTAATCCTGATTATTTTTTGATTATTTGTAATCGTAATCAATTAGTAATCAGAAATTGTTGAATAGTGGATTATATAATCATTACGATTCTTTTTAAAAAGTAATGTATTTGATTACTAATCGTAATCGAAATTTAACAGCTCTGATATTGAGATTATATTTTATATTTATTATTACATATATGTATTGTTTTTTTTTTTGACAAAAAAGGAAATTTTGAGTTTTGTTTAGTGATTCAAAAGTAGCTATGAACAAAAACACAACTTTTCAGGAGAGCGAAAAACTGTTTTTCTACTTAATTTTAAGAATAATTTTTAACCATTCTTATACAATTAAGTCTAAAGAGGACTACTAATTAAAAATTCAATTTTTTCAAAATTATTCACGGTTTTACGGTACTTTTTAGCTACTTTTGTAAGTTTAATAAGTACAAACGGCGTTAAGTTCGGCCGGGCCGAACTTTATATATCCTCCACCATGGATTGCATTCCGCAGTGGCTGTCGATTTACGTAGAAGTGCAGTAATATCACAGGAAAATATATTTTTTTTCATATAGCAATATATTTTCATATAGCCAAACAAACACAAATACAAATATTGCAAAAATAATGTTATAAATAACTAGCAGTACCCGCTGCTTCGCACGCGAAAAAGCCAGTTATTTGTTAATTTTATCCGTCTCTGTTACTTATTTATTTAATTTTCTTTTGGTGGATATAGATAAATCTAAAATAGTAATTTGGAAACATCCTATTATATACCACTCACACACAGTCAAAGTAATGTGTTTGTCGATATGCACTATTTTAGCTCAACTCCTTCGTATGTATAATTTTTATCATTTTCCACCATTTATATCCTCGATCTCATGTTTGTAGATGCAGCCAGTTACTTTATAATTTTGGCACCTCTTTCCCAAAAAGTACACATTTTGAAAAACCACTATAGGTAACATGTGTTTTTGCTTCACCTAAAAATATGTACTTTATTTGGTAAAACATTTTTTTCTTGTCGGGACGTATCGTTGTATTAAGTACAAATTTTGAAATATCCATTTATGTTCCGCGTTTAAGTAATTAAAGGACTGTACACAATTTATCACTTTTCGTCCCGCGCATCCCCTAAAAGTACAAATTTCGAAAGTCCAATTTTACTGCGCTTCTACGTGGTCAGAGGAATTTACATACTAAATCAAGAAATCCATTTATGTTGCAAGTCCACGTTGTCAGAGGAATTTACACTCCACATTTCTCGACTATAGCTGCAATACTTTAGTTGGTACCATTTTAATCCCTTTTTGTCCCGCTCGCCCTTAAAGGTACAAATTTCGAAAAATCCAATTTTACTTCGCTTTTATATGGTCAGAGGAATTTACATACCAAATTTCACTATTCTATGTGTAATACTTTAGTTGGTACCATTTTTATCCCTTTTTGTCCCGCACGCCCATTAAAAGTACAATTTTCGAAAAATCCTATTTTACTTTGCTTTTATATGGTCAAAGGAATTTACATACCAAATTTCACGATTCTATTTAGGTATAATATTTTAGTTGGTACTACTTTTATCCCACACGCCCATTAAAAGTACAATTTTCGAAAAATCCAATTTTACTTCCCTTTTATATGGTCAGAGCAATTTACATACCAAATTGCACGATTCTAGCTGTAATACTTTAGTTGTACCATTTTTATCCCTTTTTGTCCCGCTCACCTCTTATAAGTACAAATTTCGAAAAATCAATTTATATTGCAAGTCTACGTTGTCAGAGAAATGTAAATACTGATTTTCACGATTCTAGCTGCAATTCTAAAATTAGTACCATTTTTATCCTTTTTGTCCCGCTCGCCCCTTAAAAGTACAAAATTTCGAAAAATCCCTATTTGTAGCTCTTCTGCATGGTCAGTGTAAGGAACTCACCGAATTTCATGTTTCTAACTACTTTCGTTTAGTCAGGACGAAGGTTCGATGTTTATCCCTTTTTGGGCCATTTTACCCCCTAAAAGTACGAATTTCGTAAACCCCTTTCTTAGTCGACGTCTACGTCATATTTGGGAACTACCCTGAAATTTCATGACCCTAGCTTCAGCCGTTTGGTCTGGGGGCTGGTCAATGATAAGTCAGTCAGTCAGTCAGTAACGCAACTCTTTTATATATATAGATTATAATATTTTTATAATTTTAAAACACGCTTTTAAGGCAAGGCTACCAATACGTTTACATATCGAAATAATCCCTACAAACATTTGTATGATATATCACCAAGAAGATATTGTGGCAATTCTTCCATTTATCATTTTGATGAAATTCATAAATAAATAAAGAAAATAAATTTTTTCTTATCACTCTTGTATCATTTTGAAGAAATATTGGCGATATTGATTTGTTGTCAATTTTTGTATGAATGTTTCGGAAATAATAAAAGAAAATATATGTTTCATTAGAAATCCGTGTTTCTTTTCATATTTTGTTGTGCATTGCAAAATGGACTAGCACGCAATAAGTAAAAGAGAAGCTACAAGATGAAGTTCTAAACGAAACCAGTATCAAGTGATGAAATGTCAACTGGTAAGTTTATTATTTGTTTTCTTTTCAGGCATATACTTTGGTTCTTTTCCAAGCCCAAGTGCAAAAACGTCCATTTGATTAACCAGAAACATGCGAAAGACCGACATAATAAAGAACATAAGGCGAAACAGCAGCAGATGTCCATCTATTTAATTTCTAACTCTTAGTTCTTTTATGTTTACTTATCATTTATGAGGTTATTGTATTTCTTTATTCACCACTTTATGTAATTATTAATTGTGAAATATGAAAAACATAAAAATATGGAAAATTGCGTTTTTGTCTTCTATGTGGTTATCTGGCGATATCCCATTTTTATCTTCCAGGTGATATTTTGGCGATATCATTCAGATTTCTTGCGGTTGATAATCTGGCAATATCGGCGATTTATCATCCGGATGTATTGCTTTTGTATTGTCTTGGCGTATCGCCCTGGCCGCAGAAACTTCTCCGATTGAGGTAACTTCCGCAATACGAATATGATTGTTGCCGCAATATTATTTTTCTTCTGGACGATACGATTTCGTATTGCTTTGCTTGTTGGGATACTTCAAGTCAATTCAAAAAATAAATATTCGCATATTTATATTTTCACAAAGCTTTAATACCATAAATATTGATAGATATTGGGTGCTACAGTGGGGTGTATTTCCAGTCTATTTTAATTCCAAAAGTACAAATTTTGAAAATCCACTATCTCACGTACACAGTGCAAAAAAACCTAACTTCATGATTCAATCAATTTTTGCCGTAAAAGTAAAAAGAACGAATTTGAAAAAAATATTTGGCGTGTCTTTGCAGTCAATCTATACACCGAATTCCATGATTCTAGCTGCGGCCATTTGGGTGGTACCATTCTTATCCCCTTTTTACCCCCTTAAGAGTACGACTTTCTAAAATCTCTTTATATTACGTGTCTACGCAATTAGAGAGATGCACACACCGAATTTCATCATTATAGCTGCAGACGTTTAGTTGGTACTATTTCTAACCCTCTGTATTGTATCCCTTGGAAGTACGAATTTGAAAAAAAACCTTTTATTGTTCGTGTCTACGCAGTCAGAGGAATGTATACTCCGAATTTCATAACTCTAGCTGCAGTCATTTGGTTACCCCTTAAGAGTACGACTTTCTAAAATCTCTTTTTTTACGTGCCTCCGCAAATAGAGGGATGTACACACCAAATTTCATTATTCTAGTTGCAGCCATTAATTGGTACCATATTTATCCCTCTGTACCCATTGAATCACTTGAAAGTACTAATTTGGAAAATAAAACTTTTATTTTTGTGTCTACGCAGTCAAAGGTATGCAAACTGCGAATTTCATGACTCTAGCTGCGGTCATTTGGTTGCTACTATTTGTACCCCCTTTTTCCCAAAAGTCTCTTTATTTTACGTATCTACGCAATCAGAGGAATGTATACATCGAATTTAATTTTTCTAGGTGCAGCTTTTTGGTTGTACAATTTATATCCCTCCATTCCCACTTTACCCCTTAAAAGTACGATTTGTGAAAAAAACATGTACACACCGAATTTCGTTGTTGTCGTTTGATAGGTACCATTTTTATACCTTTTTGTCCCATTTCAAATAAATATGATGAAAAATTGTTTACATTCAGCCAACACTTTTCCTATAACTTGATAACTTGGGAATCAAAATGCCATTAACGCGAAATGATGGATATGCCCTAAATCTAGAAAAAAGTTAAAAACAAAAATCGTTGTAGAAAATAAAACCGAAGATTGTAATTATCATTGCTGCTCTTTATTGTAATTATCATTGCTGCTATTTTATTTCCTACTTATTTTCATAGCCACTTTTGCTGTCACAAACGAACGAGTGTATAGCCAAATTGGAAATGTAGAATATATTTAAAAAATGGCTTCAGAATAAAATTCTTCTCCAAATTTAAAGGGTGGTTAAATTGTAAGGGCCGACGTTGAATGTGAACCACACCTAAACGTCAAGTTTTTCTGCATTTCATTTGACATTTCACAATTTCAGACTAACTCAATTTGAACAATGGAAAGATACACAATCGAGCAACGCGTTAAAGTTATTAAGGCTTATTATGAAAATGGGCCTTCAAATCGAAATGCATATCGCCCACTTCATCTTCAGCGATGAGACACATTTTCACCTCAGTGGATTCGTCAATAAGAAGAATAGCCTCATTTGGGTGAATGATAATCGAAAAACATGCACCCAGAAAGAGTGACTGTTTGATATGGTTTATGGGCTGGCGGCATCATCGGGCCGTATTTTTTCCAAAATGAGGCGGTCAGGCAGTTACTGTGAATGGTCTTCGCTATCATGAGATGATAACGAACTTTTTATGGCCCGAATTGGAAGATATGGATGTGGCCGATATGTGGTTTCAATAGGACGGTGCCACTTGCCACACAGCTAACGAAACAATGGCTCTTTTGCGCGACAAATTCAATGGTCGTGTTATCTCACGTGGTGGCGATGTCAATTGGCCGCCATTTGACACCGTTGGACTTCTTTCTTTGGGGTTATTTGAATGAAAAGGTGTACGTCGATAAGCCAGCAACAATTCAAGAGCTAAAGAAGGACATAATTTGGCACATTAACGGCATATAACCTCAATTATGCCTCAGCGCCATAGAACATATGGACCATGGGATGGAGGTGTGCCGCCGATATCGCGGCAGCCATTTGACCGTTATTTTGTTCCATACATAATTGAACCATACCAATATTATCATAATAAAAAGAAATGACAATAATTTCCTAAATAATTTGTATTTTATTCAAAATCAACATAGGCCCTTAAAATTTAACCACCCTTATATGACAGGTGACAGCCAATTAGAATATAGTTTGAAATCAAAATTCAATTTCGAGAAAATGGTTTATAGTCACCTTTGAATATAAGCCCTCGAGATGTGATATGTATATATATTTTAAATACGAATGTACCTTACAGTTGCGGGTTTTACTTCTTCTCAATATTACCGTAATTTGCAGGGCAGTCAGATTATTTTTTAACCTCTGTAACCAAATCAATTGGCAGAAATCGCCAAAAACAGCCAAACTTAAACAACTTCTGTTTTTGGTAAAAAAATCGACAAATTTCGTTTTTATATTTAGTTCTTGTAAATATGTATGGAATTCAGATATTATATTTGAATTGAATATTGTCAACATTTCATGATAAATAATTAAAATATATTTTCTTAGTATTTATTATTCTTAATAAAAGTTAAACATTTTCTTATACCGTGACCTAGTTTAGGCAATGCATAATGCAGAATACACTTTCAACGCAGGGATTACTGGCTAAAAATTAATTAACAATAAAAAATATACTTTTTCTCCTTTCTGAAGCAGTTTCTAATATTGAGTTGATCTTTTTCTCCCGTTTTCATTATTTCCGGTATTTTAAAAGAAACGTAAAAGAAACAAATCTCAATAAAAGCATATATGTATATGTATTTTGAAAAATCTGTTTTAGTAGAAAAGTCAATGCATACATTCGTTCAAAAATAGCGTTTTCGGTCGTCTACATTTATCGCAGTTTTTAATTATTATTTCTCAATTCTAAAATGTACATGGTCTTCATTATTTGAATTGTACCTACGCGTTTTCACACAATACAATTTTCAATGTTCCTACCTCGAACCTTTAATCTTGATTTTACTAATTCTCAATTGGTCATATCTTTTATTATACCCTCCACCTCCAGGATTGGGGTATACTAACTTTGTCATTCCGTTTGTACCACCTTAAAATAGCGACCTGAGACCCTATAAAGTATATATATTCTTGATCGTCATAAAATTCTAAGACTATCTAGCCATGTCCGTCCGTCCGTCTGTTGAAAGCACGCTACCATCTAAACGAAAGGAGCTAGAACGTTAAAATTTTCCATAAATGCGTCTTATAGTCGTAGAACGGTTGGAATGGAAACGGGGCGAAATCGGCCAAAATGGATTTTTTTCCCTCACACGGACTAAAAATACCCATTATAATCCCTAATATTTTAGCGTATTTAAGCAAGTTTTTT
>CANDYM010000747.1:0-19477 GCA_947397865.1 Polietes domitor
AAATAGTTAAATACCACAGACTGTTACAACATCACATTTTCCATTGGCAAGATCCGATTCGCAACGATGACTGCCGATGTCATTATGGTGATGCCTCCATTGCCTCTATCAACAAATATAACTGCCAAGGTTGACGAGTGGGAGTTGTTGGATTTCATTCCTTATCAGTGAAGTGGGTGCGTATGAGCGATATTTTGTGTGTGCGATTAGTACACGTTGCGTAGACGTTATAACCCCACCCAGCAAAATTTTCGATTGCTCATAACCGTGCTTCCGAGGATATATTAATTCGAAAAAAAATGTTGGCCAAAAATGCTACGTAAAAAATTTTACACGGGAATTGTTATTGGATATCTGATCTAATATCTTAATCGTTAAGACTGGATATACATGACATTACTGATGGAAGTTCACGTAAACAAACTTAATTTCCGTTGAAAACTTTTACTCAGATAATTTGAAATAATATGAATATGAATAGTATGTGTATTTGATTGTGCGGACATTATTGGAATATTTCGACATCCGACAATTTTTAATACAATCAGATGTAATATGTAGATTTTATTTATAGTGTAAATCGGAGGTGACATTTACACATTTACATCACATAGAAAATATAATAAATATGCCGTGCAATAATTATATTTTAGAGCCTGTGCAATAATTAGAGAGATGTGAACTGGAAAGACCAAAACTATTATTTTGGCAAAAATTTGGTATTTATAAAAACTTTAATAACTCAGTCAATTACTGACGATTTTTTTTAAGACAACGCGGCGTTTTACTTCTTACTAAATGTGTGATTTAAATAAGTTTACCGGTGGTGCGTTTACCATACTAAATAATGTGCATATTGTCTAAATTGAAAAATTATTAAAAATTGTTTAAAAAAGTGTGTTTTCTGGAGTACACAGATTCCTTAACTTTTCTTAATTAAGCTATATATCTGTCGAAGGAGAGAGAGTTTAAATCGGATAATGACAACTATGTTACAGGTTTATAAGTGTGCAAAGGTACGAAGAACCAGGCTTTTGCCTGGCAAATTTAAAATACAGATTCTTATTCTACTACCAGAAAAATACTATCACTTCCCAGATTTTTTGGACTGTCGCACAGTGGTATACAATCCATTTGAAAACATTAAATTGTTTAGAACGGGTCCCTCAGTAAATATGGAGCTTGTTCTCTACATAGGAAAAAACTAAATATTCCCTGATTAAGTCAATAAAATCATTCACAATTTTGTGATTGTTTTGGTTAAGTTCCATGACATAAAAAACATTTTGGTATCATTGGAGATTTTTAATGGCAAATTTGAGGACAAGGAAAAAATCGTCTATCAAGCCTGAAATTAGAAAGATATTTTATTAAAATTAGAAAATAAAATGCATTTGTATCTCATACCATAAAAAAGTTTTCTTTTTTGGAAAATTAACTTATGACAGAGACACTTGATTTTCGATCCACTAGGTTGGGTAGTTTCTTATTACTCGTGTTTATTCTAGAGCTGTAATAAGCTCTTTATGGAGGCTATATCTACATCAATTATTATTTCATTTAAAGAGTACATTTTGAGGCATTTGGTCAATGCGTTCGTAATAATTATTTAGAAATTGAATAGTCAGCCTAGGATGCCACACTTTTGCAATGAAAGTCAAATTGAATGAATGAAGACTTAACTATCTCACTTAGTTTAGTCTATTTCTCTTGTCATGACTTTTCTTTCATAGTGCTGGTACCCTAAATAATTGCTACAACATTATCACACACCATCTGCGATTTCTGAATCATCTACATACACCACTTGTGGGAGACATCCCTGAGAAATATATGAAAAAGTACTGATTCACATTAAATTAATTGTTTTCTTGTAAGCCAGATCCTAAAACTATATTTCTATATGACACTACAATTACTTTAATTCAATTAATATAACCGGTCGTGATCGGACACATGTTTCCAAAATGAGAGTACAAATATTAAACGTACCTCGAACAAAAATGAAAATAATTAAATAATTTAAAAAAAAAAAAACAAATCATAAAAAATTGATTTCTGTGTTAATCAATGTACACAAAAGATATTTTTTAATCTTAAAATTGATTTATTTGTATTTATTTAAAACAGAGAGAAAAATTGATTTATAGACCATTTTTCGACGTAGAAAATTAAAAAAAAAAAAATATTCTATGAAATATGTATAGTTTTAATAGTAGTATCCACCCCGACAGAAGAATTTCCTTGCCTGTTTTAATTTCTAGAACTTTTTGGAAAGCTTTCATGAATTTTTACTACTAACCGATTCGACATAATTCAGAGTAACAAACTTTATAATTATCTTCATATTTGTACAAAAATTCGACACTGTGTATTGTGATGTGGCCATATGTGCGAGTGTTCACATTGTGTGCTGTACTAGCTCTACAACACAAGAATAGGACATGCAAGGTTAGTGGCGAAAGCTCAGAGAAATGAAAGTCAATAACCAAAACATACACACACATTGTGCCAGAATTTAGAACAGATAGTGTATTTGTTTGTGAAATCACATTTGTCATTGTTTACAAAGTTCTTTTTGTACCCACCACTAGGATATTATGTCTTTGTGCATTTGTTTGTAGCACCCAAATGAAACGTGAAAGTTAGACCCATCGTTTATTATACAGATCGCGTTAGAATCACATTTTGAGTCGATTAAGCAATGTCAGTCTGTCTGTCTGTTCATCTATTATTGTACTCAAAGTACAGTTCGAAAATTATTGTCCGAACATAACAGAAATTGGCAAAAGTAAGTTTTGTGAATCTATAGTGAGCGGATAAGTCCGCTTCCGATTAAGCTATAGCCCCTATAGAAATATCGCTTCCGATGTGACTTTTATCGCTCTAGAACCACATATTTTCTTAAAATATGGCACAAAACCTTATAATCCAACTAGAAACACCTGTAGGTCAGATCGGTTCACATTCAGATGCAGCTCACATACAAGAACACATATTATAACCGATCCTTTGCAAATTTGCCACAGCATCTTTTCCGCAATATACCCCACATATATAGTACCCATACAAAAATCGTTCACGAGTTGTAAGTCATGTAATATAGGCAAGAAGGTTCTCGGCTGTAATGTCGCGACATTGAGCAACTTTCAAAACGGTCACTTACCTCGTATTAAAAAAACAAAAACAGTGGCACGTGGATGTGTTTGCCATAGTCACATATTCTCTACACATCAGCTGCCGCAATTTTGAGGGCTAGTTGAAAACGAGAAGAAAACGGATGATGTTGTCGATAACGAATGTTATTTTAGATAATTTAAACATATTTGGGAATATAATATAGCTGTCTCACCAATCTCAACATCGTTGAATTTTGTTTTAAATTTAATAGCATTGCTTCATTCTGTTTCAAATAGTATTTGTTGATATTTCATTTTTGAATTGTTAATTGCTCGAGCAAGAGAACCTTAACAAGAGCTCCGATGGAAATTTAGGATGCTCGTTGCTGGTTCAGCACCACCATGCAGAGCTCAATCCCCCAAAACAAAGTCATTTGTCAAGTGTTATTGTTGAGAAGACACTACTGGCAAAGTTTCTGTTTTCAAAATTGTGCTCAGCCAATTTTGAAGAAGATGCTGTTGCAGATGACTGCCGTGAGGATGTGATTTTGATGTTGACAACACTTGTGTTTGTATGTGTACACACATATATGGCGTCAACTAGTACTCATCGTACATGTACTCAAAACGTGGTTCCTTTCATTCCTCATCGGTTTCCTGCTTCGAGGTCTCACATCACACTTCGATCATTCTTTGTAGTAAGTGTTGAGGCAAGGCTTTAAGCTGACTTGCATAAGAGGCACAACATGTGATTTTCAAGAGGCGTCGTGAATCCTGACATTCGGATGTGTGAAACTGAATTTGACTATCATCATCGTCTTAACTTTCGACTGTGGCAGAGATATTTACATATTTAAAAGTGATCCAGTGGAAATTTTTAATCATTTATGTTTCCATGTGAGTGCACATAAAGTTTGGATATGTTAACGAATTTAACAATAAAGTGATGATTTAACAGAAATTATGAGGAACAAATAAGGAACGGAAAAATATTGTGCATGAATAGAATTACATCTTTGAGTCAATACGTGGAATTGTGATTTTTGGTTTACAATTTCCGTACACATCAGACGTGCGGTATTATGAGAAATTCGTACTGTGAGAGTGGTACCGTCCCATAGTGGTTGACTCCATAAATTTGAGATGTGCTTGTAAAGTAATGAAATTTGGCACCCAACATTTTCTGAATGTGGTTAATATGAAGTTTCATCAAAATCGGCCACGCCAATTACATATCGCCCATATAATTCAAATTGAATCATACAAAAATACATATATACATACATACAAAATTTTTAGTTTTGGACTGAATGTCGTAAAATTTCGCACAGATTTTAAAATTGACAAAACGAAAAAGTTCTGCAAATTTTATCAAATTCGATTACACCCACAATATACCGTCCATATAACTCAAAGCTAAAATTTTCATCAGTATTTTTTTTTAAGAAAATAATACTTTTTACTGATTAACATTATGGATTTTTTTGCTGAAACACTTTCCTATTAAACTGCATCATTATATTTTTGAAAATTAATTGTCGAGAATGCCTTTTTGCCTGATAAATACCACTGTGCATCCCCGGCTGTAACTAGACACATGGCGTGGATGTTTGAAATTCGTAATTTTTCGAGATAAAATATATCAAAAAATAATAATAATATTTTTAGAGAATAAATCCGAACACAAATTAATAATTTAAAATATTGATTAAAATTAAAAAATTAGTGATTTGCCTCAAATTTCGTTAGTTGTGGTAATAATTGTTTTAATTAAAATTTCAGGTGGCTCAGGATAAGGTTAGAGTATAAACAAGTAAAAACGGTCGGGCCGAACTTTATATACCCTCCACCATGGATTACTTTCCACAGAGGCTGTAAAAAGCATCCTAAATCTAAGTAAATCCCATAAATTTAGTTCAACAATTTTACTCCTGTTTCGTAAAAGTTTCCTTAAAAGTAGGAAAATTTACTAAGTATGAGTAAAGTTTCCTTAATAGTAAATAGTTAACTTATAGTTCACTAGCTGAACCTCCGCCCGCTTTGCCAGGCAGAAAAACTAACGGAAATTAAAATCAGGTTTCATATTGTTTTTTCTTGTGATCGGTAATATATGTACCACTTATAATCAAGCTACTTCCCACAGATACTAAAAAAATGGGTATGTTCCATGGAGAATATTGAAGAACAGAACTTTAGTTTACGGCGAATAAAGGAAGAACTGTCAAAACAAAAAACTTCCTACGTAAGAAGAACTTACGAATAGTTGGAGTTCGAATGTACTACATTCAAAACACATAGAAAGTCAATCAAATTATTCAGTAATCAAACAACACAAAAATTAATATAATTTCCATTTTCTTGACTTAAGTCGAATTTGACGAATGCATATTTCTCCTTTTTGTAACCTTTCTTTACTACTGTGCTAAGAAAATCCAAAGAAAACGTATAATTTTACAAAATTCAAATAAAAAATTGTCCATCTTTCAAATCCCGCCCACTTGTATATTGTCTAAGCAGGTTACAAATAAATTAACTCACTCAACAATATAGGAATCTCGGTGTCGATTGTTCTCTAAAACAGGTTTTGCTTTCATATGGGAAGGGCCACGGCCACTCTCCGCCCATCTCGGTGTCGAATATACTCTAAAACCGGTTTTAATTTTATATGGGAGGGGTCACGCCCACTTTCCGTCCATCTTTGCACAACTATTTATACTGGATCAACTCACTCAAATTTTCAGCACTCTAGGTGTCATAGAACTGAATATATTCGATAATAGGTTTTAACTTCGTATGTGAGGTACACGGCCACTTTTCCAATACCGCTCATTTTTCGCACACCTGTGCAGAAAAAATCAAGACTCTAACTGCAACAGTATGACGTGCATAAAAAATATCATAATTTTCCTAATATGGTAGTGTACTTCTATATAAAGTTGACAGTCACTAAACCGCCCGTAATACTTTGGAATGCACTCCGTGGTAAGATTCGGTCCTGTCGAACTGAACACCTTGTTTATATAGGGTGATTTTTTAAGAGCTTGATAACTTTAAAAAAAAAAAAACGCATAAAATTTGCAAAATCTCATCGGTTCTTTATTTGAAACGTTAGATTGGTCCATGACATTTACTTTTTGAAGATAATTTCATTTAAATGTTGACCGCGGCTGCGTCTTAGGTGGTCCATTCGGAAAGTCCAATTTTGGGCAACTTTTTCGAGCATTTCGGCCGGAATAGCCCGAATTTCTTCGGAAATGTTGTCTTCCAAAGCTGGAATAGTTGCTGGCTTATTTCTGTAGACTTTAGACTTGACGTAGCCCCACAAAAAATAGTCTAAAGGCGTCAAATCGCATGATCTTGGTGGCCAACTTACCGGTCCATTTCTTGAGATGAATTGTTCTCCGAAGTTTTCCCTCAAAATGGCCATAGAATCGCGAGCTGTGTGGCATGTAGCGCCATCTTGTTGAAACCACATGTCAACCAAGTTCAGTTCTTCCATTTTGGGCAAAAAAAAGTTGGATATCATCTCACGGTAGCGCTCACCATTCGCAGTTACGTTACGATTCGCATCATCTTTGAAGAAGTACGGTCCAATGATGCCACCAGCCCATAAACCGCACCAAACTGTGACTTTTTCTGGATGCATTGGTAGCTCTTGCAATGCTTCTGGCTGATATTCACTCCAAAATCGACAATTCTGCCTATTTACGTACCCATTGAGCCAAAAATGAGCTTCGTCGCTGAACACAATTTCTTCCTTTCTGAACTTTCTTAACAGAGCACGCATTTTGATAATAAAATTCAATGATTTGCAAGCGTTGCTCGTTAGTAAGTCTATTCATGATGAAATGTCAAAGCATACTGAGCATCTTTCTCTTTGACACCATGTCTGAAATCCCACGTGATCTGTCAAATACTAATGCATGAAAATCCTAACCTCAAAAAAATCACTCTTTATTAGGGTAACGAAAAATAGTTTTTGAGGTCTGCGATTAATTTTTAAGATGCTGCAAACGGAATGACAAAATGAGAGTGTTACTCCATCCTAAGGTGGAAACATATTATAAGTGAAGAAAAACATTTATTCATAAATTAGATTTCTAGATTTATATTGAATTTTATCAAAATGCGTGCTCTGTTAAGAAAGTTCATCGCGCGCTTCCATTTTATGGTCAGTTTAATCGACCCACTGAAGCGGCTATTCGGGCTATTCTGACTAAATTTCGCACCAAATTTACATTGTTGGACATTAATTGGGCCTCTGTTACTCAAAAACGTGGAAATGTCAAAATTGGACTAAGAGGATGGACCATTTGAGGCGCAGTCGAGGTCAACATTTGCATGAAATAATCTTCAAAAATTAAATTATATGGACCGTACTATCGATTCAAATAAAGATTTCATGCATTTTTCTGAATTTTATGTGTTTTTTTTTTTGAAAGACTTTCCTATAGCTTTTAAAAAATCACCCTTTATAAAAGTGGCACTGTTCGGAAAAGAACTCTCAGACACCATTTCACCACTCAGTCAGTCATTGCTAACTGTGGGTGATGGTCCTTCCTACCGGCTTCGCTTAATTTGTTATTTTCATTAGTCCAAACCAGTATGCTTGAGCTCTATTCTTTAGAAATATTTTCGTTTATGGTGTTGTCATTGACATTGTTGCTTTTCAATCTAATTACTCTAGTTCACAGTATGTATCTTTCGCATTATTTCAATTTTCCATTGTTACTTGATCTGTTTTTGTTACTAGTTTCTCTTCTGACCAAGATTTACTTGTTTTTACTGCCTTTACTTGTTTTTGCTGTTGTCGGGTCCCGTGAGATTTTTTGCAGGAGTTCACCTAAAAAGCAAACGGTGGCAACATGTCCATGAACAATGAGCTAACAAATAACTACCGCCCACCAACTGCAACCAACGGTCGTATCAAAATCACCAGTAATTTTTGTACTCATTCCATTCACATAAACTTCAGCCAATTACGACGAAGGGAGTGGGCAAATTTGTTGTTGAGGTGCTCAGGTCATAAAAATAAGAATCCAACAACGAAATCAAATCAACACGCACACGCATACCAGTCAGGTCAACGTGAGCGTTAGCCGTCACTCAACAACTCAAGCATAACAATTGTTGGAACCCACTCGTTGACTAGCCTTGCCTTTTCAATGAATCGACTATGACCTGTCTGCAAATAATATACGCTTCCCTCCACCATATCTTCTTTCGCTTGTTTTTAATTAGTATTTATTTTTATAACAATCCTTATTGTTGCTAAAATTCTGTGTATTTTGCCTCCTTCTTGAATTTGACTTTCGTTAGAGTTGTGGTGGCCAAATCTCAGCAAATGAGATTGTCCACAAATCTGCTCATCGTAAAGCCGGTCGTTTCGAACAGTATTTATTTTATTTATTCAATTGAAATTAATAAAATATGAATCGAATCAACTTCAATTAGCATGTGATTAGTAGTTGCAAAATTTCGTGGCCGATTTTTATGAAAATTTCAAAACTTTTTTATGTTATTTATTGTAAACTATATGCGAAATTTTAAGACATTCGGACCAAAACAATTTATATACCCTACACCGCAGGGTATAATGACTTTGGCATTTGTTTGAAACACCCAAAAGGAAACAAGATAGACCCATCGTTTAGTAGTGTCCGTCTGTATATCTATTCTTGTAATCAAAGTACAGATCGCAATTGTAGCCAGAACTAAAATAAACTTTGCATAACGATTTAATTTGAGGAAAATCGGTTCAGATTTAGATATAGCTCCCATACAAATTTTGCTCCCGATTTTACTCTTTCCTCTTCCAATTTGTCAAAACGTCATATATTTTAACTAGAAACAGCTCAGTGGTAAAACTAGGCCAGATCGGTCCAGATTTAGTTATAGCTCCCAAACAAATGTCTCTTCTGATTTGGCTCTTTCCGCTCTAGAAACCACATACAGATTTTCTTCAAATTTGGCAAAACAGCTTATATTTAACTACAAACAGATCTGGTGAAAATGGAGCATATCGGTTCATATATACAATACAAATTTATATTGATTATTCCCGCTCTAGAAAAAGCATTTTTTAACAGATTTCCTTCTAATTCGTATAAAAAACTTTTATTTTTCCATTCTCTAATTTTTCTTGGATTTTTCGTTGTTTTTTAACCTTGCGTTTATAAACTACTCAAAAAGTTATCAATCTGAAGATTTTTCACTGAAATTTTGGTTGATTTTGCAAAAAAAAAAAATCTTAAAAAAATAGGAGCCATAATTTCACCACTTCCAAACACATACAGTTTCAAAAAATTAATTATAATTAATTATAATTAATTAATAATCATTTCAAAAATCAAATTGAAAAAAAAATTAAATTTAAAAAATTTAAAATACAACGTAGCCACCATTTCACTTCAATATTTTATTGTAATTTTCTTCATAACAAGGTATATTACAGTAAAATCGGTTAAGTACAGGCGATTGAATGAACACCCTTTTTTTAAAAAATATATTTTTTCGTAGTAAAATTGGTCATAACTCGTGAAAAATATTTCTATTTTTGCCAAAAATACGAATACAATATTTTTATGAGTAGAATACTTACACAAACTTTCAAAACAATCGCAGCTATCGAGGTCAAAAATCGTACTGCTTGACATGGAATGACTTTTATGTATTCTCATTCACAGAAAATTGAACATTCGCTAAAGTACCATTTGTCACATCCCAATTTATGACTTTTTCATCAGCAGAACTACTGTTTAAACCAGTGGTGGAAACTACTAGTTGCCATTCTCTTGCTATTTGCTGTGATTTTTTGCGGCAACTCGAGCGGTGCAAAAATCTGAAGCCGAGTTTTATCGTTGCATATGATCAACATTAACATGGAGTTAAAACAACACCCATGCAACACCCATAACATGTTGGTGTCGTTCTTTTGCCTCCGACACAAAAAACATAAACAAATCAATTTTCACTTTTTTTGATGTGGACAACATCTGAGTATCGAATGAGACCGATCCCGTGCCCCAAAAGTGTCCCCTCACAGAGATATGCACCTAATTTCATTGTTCTAATTGCAACCTTTCGGTTGGTACTATTTTTATCCCTATACACCTATTTGATCTCTTTAAAGTACGAATTTGGAAAACTAATTTGATTCTGATTCACCCTACAATTACAAATCAGTTTATGGTTCACGTTTATGCTACAACGGAAATATGCATACCCAATATCAATTAAATATTAGCACACATATTGAAAAACATGCTTAAATACTCTGAGTATTAAGTTTTATTAGTGGTACATTCTGTCCTTGTGAGGGAAAAAATTCCCCTTGGACCGTTTTCGCCCAGTTGTAATCCAAACCGATCTATGACCATAAGACTCATTTACGGAAATTTTGGATCTCACAGCTCCTTTAGTTTAGGTGGTTGCGTGCTTTCAACAGACGGACATGGATAGATCTTCTTAGACGAAGAAGAATATATATATTTTACATGGTTTTATGTCGATATTGTAATGTGTTGCAAACGGAAAGTTAGTATATCCCCATATACATATATGGTTAATGCCATAAAAGTATGTTTCTTGTCGTGAGAGTTGTTCTGGCTTGAATTACGTTTTTTTTGGTGTACCGCAGGGTTCCATTCTTGGTCCAATCTTATTTATGTTATATATTAACGATATCTGCTCCTCTGTTTCTTATTCTAAGCTATCCATCTATGCTGATGATATTCAGCTGTTTAGTACTGCTCGGTCAATGAATGTTTGTGTGAGAGATTTGGATTTTGACATAGGTCGTATCTGTCAATGGGCAATGCGTAATAACATTCGAATAAATGTCGATAAAACTAGTTGTTTAAGATTTGTTTATGGTAGGCACTGCTCGCATTACTATCCCACATTCGAAACTGAATTTCTGGGCAATTCTTTTAAAAAGTTTCTTGACATTAGATGCTTATACTAAAGGGTGATTTTTTAAGAGCTTGATAACTTTTTTTTTAAAAAAAACGCATAAAATTTGCAAAATCTCATCGGTTCTTTATTTGAAACGTTAGATTGGTCCATGACATTTACTTTTTGAAGATAATTTCATTTAAATGTTGACCGCGGCTGCGTCTTAGGTGGTCCATTCGGAAAGTCCAATTTTGGGCAACTTTTTCGAGCATTTCGGCCGGAATAGCCCGAATTTCTTCGGAAATGTTGTCTTCCAAAGCTGGAATAGTTGCTGGCTTATTTCTGTAGACTTTAGACTTGACGTAGCCCCACAAAAAATAGTCTAAAGGCGTCAAATCGCATGATCTTGGTGGCCAACTTACCGGTCCATTTCTTGAGATGAATTGTTCTCCGAAGTTTTCCCTCAAAATGGCCATAGAATCGCGAGCTGTGTGGCATGTAGCGCCATCTTGTTGAAACCACATGTCAACCAAGTTCAGTTCTTCCATTTTTGGCAACAAAAAGTTTGTTAGCATCGAACGATAGCGATCGCCATTCACCGTAACGTTGCGTCCAACAGCATCTTTGAAAAAATACGGTCCAATGATTCCACCAGCGTACAAACCACACCAAACAGTGCATTTTTCGGGATGCATGGGCAGTTCTTGAACGGCTTCTGGTTGCTCTTCACTCCAAATGCGTCAATTTTGTTTATTTACGTAGCCATTCAACCAGAAATGAGCCTCATCGCTGAACAAAATTTGTCGATAAAAAAGCGGATTTTCTGCCAACTTTTCTAGGGCCCATTCACTGAAAATTTGACGTTGTGGCAGATCGTTTGGCTTCAGTTCTTGCACGAGCTGTATTTTATACGGTTTTACACCAAGATCTTTGCGTAAAATCTTCCATGTGGTCGAATAACACAAACCCAATTGCTGCGAACGGCGACGAATCGACATTTCACGGTCTTCAGCAACACTCTCAGAAACAGACGCAATATTCTCTTCTGTACGCACTGTACGCATTCGTGTGGTTGCTTTAATGTCCAATAAAGTAAACTGAGTGCGAAACTTGGTCACAATCGCATTAATTGTTTGCTCACTTGGTCGATTATGTAGACCATAAATCGGACGTAAAGTGCGAAACACATTTCGAACCGAACACTGATTTTGGTAATAAAATTCAATGATTTGCAAGCGTTGCTCGTTAGTAAGTCTATTCATGATGAAATGTCAAAGCATACTTTCTCTTTGACACCATGTCTGAAATCCCACGTGATCTGTCAAATACTAATGCATGAAAATCCTAACCTCAAAAAAATCACTCTGTACTTCTTTCGTGTAATGAAACTTGGCAAACCCACTTATCTCTGTTCCGACTTTGTCTTTTTGAATACTACCAGAAATTCCCAATTACTTTTAGAACGCTTTCATAGCGGATTTCTAGAGCGTTCTTTTGCAGTCCGTGTTTCAAGACTTTGGAATTCCATTCCTGCATATGTTAAGAACTTTTCTGTTGGGACTTTATTGGTGATCGTCGGTAATGTTTTTCATAATTTTGTCATCACTGTCCGTCATTACCTGTGTGTTATTGAGATTTAAGTTAATAGTTGGTGTGGAAAATGGGCGTTATATAGTGTTAGGTATTTTTAATTTTCTTATATATAAAAAAACTTGTTTATGTATTGATGAATTGTATTTTCATAAACGATTTTTGTTTGTTGTACTGAATTTCCGTCCTTGAGGTTTTATTTAACCTTGTTGTTTTAAATAAGGTCATTAAGGACATTCCATAGACTTGTTTAAGTTTTATTATTCTTTAATTGTAAATTATTTCTATCAATGTATAGTCCGCAATGGGCTTTATTGATTAATAAATTGAATTGAATTGAATTAAAAACAGAATTAATAAAAGTGGTGAACCAGTAATAATATCAAACAGCAACATGGCAATGTTCACTGCTAACATTTCATATTGACGCCAAGTTTTGATGAAATTTCATAAAGGTAGGATGTGGTGTTCAACTTGGATAAATAAAAAATTCAATAATAAAAAAATTCACTAAAATAGGCTAAAATAAAGGAAATCAATTTAAGTCTAATAAAATTTTAAAATTTTCACAAATTGAACTTTAGTTAAACAACAACTGTACATAAATGAAATAGTTTTTTTTTCATCCGAACCTTAGTATCCAGTTAGTAGTTTTACCACACAAATACTCACGTAGAAGTTGCTGCTGCTCCCATCACACACAAGGATACTTCAGGGTTCGAAACATAAGCCAACATAACGAACCAACTTTAACTTTCAGACTTAAATAAAATATTGTTGACGGCGTTGCTCAGTTCTTTAAAGCTATGTACAACGTTTGCGTGGAAGTTCCAGTTGTCAAGATGAGACAAATAAACGAATATCCAGCATATCCTGCTCCCTGCACGTTTGCAAGAGAAAGTACTTAGCGGCAACTTAGTGTTGTCTTCACTTCTTAAATATGAACTTTAAAGTAGGCTTTATTACTGTTGGCAATGGCAACAACAACTTTGTCCAAAGTTCAAATAAGCTGGTCTGGTATGGGAATAGGGAAGCGGATGCGAAAGTTGATTCTAATAAATAATAACGTTTGTAATAAGCGGCGTAAGCATTATGGCAAACAATGTGGAAAATTGAAAGAAGTAGAATTAGGGGGCTCTGATCGTATAGTGGTCCATATAGAAAAGCAGTTATATAAAAAAACAAGTAAGGAAGGTTAAAATCGGCGTGGCCGACTATATGATACCCTTAGTCATTCTACCCTATGGTGTAGGATATAAAAAGATCATTACATTTGAACAGGGTGATATAAGATGCAGCTATAGCAGTAGAATATACTACAAATTCCATACTTCTATCTGTATTTGTAAGAAAATTTGAACACAAACTTTGAATGGGAGCTATATACAAATCTGAACCGATCTAACCCATGTTTAGCAAAGGTTTTCTAGTTGAAATATTAGACGCTTTCCCAAATTTTAAGGAGTGTTAAATATGTGGTTTCTAGAGCGGAAAGAATCAAATCGGGAGCTATATATAATCTGAACCGATGTGACCCACTTTCGCTATAGTAATTTATATTTGAAACATTATATTTGAAAATGCTATTTCTAGAGCGGAAATAATCAATTCAGCAGCGAAATTTGTAATGGAGCTATATATATATATATATATCTGAACTCATCTGACCCATTTGCACCAAAGCTGTTTTAAAATATAAATTGTTTTGCCAAATTTGAAGAAAATCTGTCAAAGTTTGTGTTTTCAGATCGGAAAGAGTGAAATCGGAGGAGACATTTGTATGGTTAAATATAAATCTAAGCTATATATAAATCTGAACCGATCTATTCTATTTTTACCAGAGCTGTTTTTAGTTGAAATGTAGCTTGTTTTGCCAAATTTGAAGAAAGTCTGTTAAAGTTTTTGGTTTCTAGAGCGGAAAGAGTCAAATCGGATGAGGCATTTGTATGTGAGCTATATATAAATCTGAACCGATATATCCTATTTTTACCAGAGAAGTTTCTAGTTGAAATATAAGTTGTTTTGCCAAATTTGAAGAAAATTTGTCAAAGTTTATGGTTTCAATAGCGGAAAGAGTCAAATCGGATTAGACATTTGTATGGGACTTATATATATAACTGAACCGATTTATCCTATTTTTACCAGAGCAGTTTCTAGTTGAAATATAAGCTGTTTTGCCAAATTTGAAGAAAATCTTTCAAATTTAGTGGTTTCTAGAGCGGAAAGAGTCAAATCGCAGGAGCTATATATAAATCTGAACCGATCTATCCTATTTTTACCAGAGCAGTTTCTATTGAAATATAAGCTGTTTTGCCAAATTTTAAGAAAATCTGTCAAAGTTTGTGGTTTCTAGAGCGGAAAGAGTCAAATCGGAGGAGACATTTGTATGGGAGCTATATCAAAATCTGAACCGATTTGCTTCAAATTAAATAGCGTTCGTCCTTATCCAATAAAACTTCGTTGTGCAGAGTTTCATTTATTTCTAACAACAATCGCGACCTGGACTTTGATTACAAAAAATAGATGGACAGACGGACGGACATCGCTAAATCGACTCAAAAAGTGATTCTAAGTCGATTGGCATAATGAACGATGGGTCTATCTCGTTTCCTTTTGGGTGTTACAAACAAATGCAAAAAGACATTATACCCTGTTGTGTAGGGTATAAATATGCCATCTAACCAGTTGTGCACTCGACCTTAACCATCGGACAAAAATCCTGAAGCCTTTGGATTTTGTGCAACTTCCCCATGTGTGTGCCTTTGCTGTAACAAAAGTTTTTTCGTAAATGTTTATACAGACGCATTTACTTTGATAAGCTTTGCCAAAGAATATAAACTTACAAAGTAGTTTTGAGGGGCCAAAAAAGCCCACCCCCACAAGATTTCAGCATTGTTGGCTATTTATAATGCAACTGGAAGCTTTTGCAGCCAACCGATGCGGACAAAGCCAAAGTAAAATTGAAAGTCATCTGGCGTTGGCTTCTTGCACAGATTATTGCCTTAACTTACAATGCAAGCCTGGCTCATGCATGGTTGCATTCTCTGATAGAGGTGCAAAGTAGTAATTTCAAAGCAGAACACTTCCATAAGGGCAAATTGATAACCCGACTTCTTTAAATTTGCATGATATTCTTCATATGTATATGGTACGCTGACAGCAAGAATGTCCTAACCAAGAAGACCAAATAATTGTGTAAAATCTAATTGATATTTTGTTGATTAATTAGTTTTGTCGAATGTATTAGGTGAAGAGAAAATTCACTTTAGACGTTTTAGATTAGATATTATTTTACATTACTCATGTTTCTAGCTAAAAGAGAAAGAATGACAAAACAAGTAAGGAAAGTCTAAAGTCGGCGGGGCCGACTATATAATACCCTACACCACTCCCTGCGTATGTACCTCGCTTTGATTACTAAACCCAGGTATTTCATGGGAGCAATTTTATGCAGTTCATACAAATTATATAAATTATATTCATATATATATATATATATATATATTATATTGTATATTGCCAATTGTCCGAAATACAAATTATACAGTAGTATACCAAAGTATGGACATATGGGCATCACCCAAACAATTCTCATTGCAATTCAATTCGGTAAAAAAGTGAAATCGGGAAGGATTTTTGCATTCTATAAATGTATGTGTTTGACAAAAAATGTTAAATCGGAAAGGACATTTGTATGGGGGTATATTGAAACCTGGAACGATGTGACCCGCTTTCACCATGTCTGTTTATTTGTGAAATATAATATGTAAAATTTGGCCAAAATCGGTTAAACATTCGGGAGCGACATTTGTATGGGGGCTATATCTAAATCTGAACCGATCATACCCACTTTCAGCATAGGTGTTTCTAGTTCGATTATAAAATGTTCTGCCAATTTTAAAGAAAATCGGGTACAATATGTGGTTTCTAAAGCGGAAAAAGTGAAATCGGTGATCTGAACTGATCATACCCAATTTTTGCATCCGTGTTTTTTGTTGGATTATAAGATGTTCTGCAAAATTTAAAGAAAATCGGGTTCAATATGTCGTTTCTAGAGCCGAAAATGTCAAATCGGGAGCGACATTTGTATGGGGGCTATATCTAAATCTGAACCGATCTTACCCAATTTCTGCATACATGTTTCTAGTTGGATTATAAGATGTTCTGCCAAATTTAAAGAAAATCGGGTACAATATGTCGTTTTTAGAGCGGAAAATGTCAAATCGGGAGCGACATTTGTATGGGGGCTATATCTAACTCTGAACCGATCTTACCCAATTTTTGCATACGTGTTTCTAGATGCATTATAAGATGTTCTGCCAAATTTAAAGAAAATCGGGTACAATATGACGTTTCTAGAGCAGAAAATGTCAAATCGGGAGCGACATTTGTATGGGGGCTATATCTAAATCTGAACCGATCTTACCCAATTTCGGCATAGGTGTTTCTAGTTCGATTATAAGATGTTGTACCAAATTTAAAGAAAATCGGGTACAATATGTGGTTTCTAGAGCGGAAAATGTCAAATCGGGACCGACATTTGTATGGGGGCTATATCTAAATCTGAACCGATTTCCTCCAAATTCAATACCGATGGTCCTTGGCCAGAAAAAATAACTTCTGCCAAGTTTCATGACAATCGGACAACAATTGCGACCTGTAGAGTGCGAACAAGCTTAGATGGACAGCAGACGGACGGACGGACGGACGGACGAACGGACGGACGGACAGGCAGACATCGTTAAATCGACTCAGCTGGTGATTCTAAGCCGATCGGTATACTTAAAGGTGGGTCTAGCTCGATTATTTCTTGGTGTTACAAACATTTGGCGCGAAACTAACTTATAATACCCTAGACCACGAAGTGATGTAGGGTATAATTAATATAATCTCCTAAGGTGGATGGTATTAAAAGTTAATTTTATCTGTGAGCACATTACTCCGATGTGATATTTCCATATTTCAATAAGAAAATACAATTTGTTTCAAATCTATACCAAATTTTACGTATATTTGTTGACACCTTTTGTAGTCACCTAACAGAGACAATTTTGGTGATCGACTTTATGTTTATTCTTTCTGCTTTTATTTTTGTATGGAAAAATTACTATTTCGAGCAATTGTGCCTGGAAGCATTAATTTTGTGCCCACGACAGCCTATCTGTCATTCCTTGTCAAAAAATAATCTAGTGCCATTCCATGCGGCTATTCACACTTTTGGTAACGGCTATTTGTAGTCAGTTGTCCTCTAAGTCCATGTTTCATCCTCATTTACATAGCCACACACATATTAATTATACACATACAAACAAATGTATATATGGATCACGAAATAAAATTTAATGATGATCTACAAAATATTTCGTCACTGGGTCAAGCCATCTATGAGCTAAACGCTCCAGAAAACATCTCTAAAGATCTAGATCTCAACATGAATTATATCAACATTTTAATTGTAAATTTATAAAAAAATAATTGTATAAACATTCTGAATTATACGAATCCAAGTGAATTCTAATTTTAAGAGTGATGGAAACTCTGCTTCTCATTGCCACTCATTACACAGATGAGTTTTCGCACAGTTTCACGAAGAGTTTCCTGGCTTCTGAAAAAGATTGTCTCGTGAAATACTAAATAGTTAAGTATAGCCCTAGATATTATAATGGCAAACATGTTTTTGTATTTTTTTCCTAAAAATAACCAAATTCCCGATGTGGGGGAAATATTTTCCAAAATTTGAAAAGTGTCTTTGCTAAAATGCTCGCTATTTATTTATCTACCGCAGGGATATGTTAATAAAATAAGAAATCAATAAATGGGGTTAAAAATATAATAATTACTTTTGAATCGGTGATGTAAGAATTTATGGAGAGAATACGACGGGGTGGTCCGTTCATCAAAATGACTCGGGAAGGACATCTAATTTATGTCTTCTTAACGGAAAGTTAAAGAAAATTGCATATCATGAGGAATCAAAAAATGACTTCGGAATTTAAGCTGTTGCCATTTGAAAATAATTAAGTAAAAACGGCGATAAGTTCGGCCGGGCCGAACTTTATATTCCCTTCACCATGGATTGCATTACACAGATTCTATCGGTTTTCGTAGAAGTGCAGTAACATGACAGGAAAATGTTAATTTCTTTAACATAGTCAAACCAAAACAAATAAAATTATTGGAAAAATAATTTTATAAATAAATATGACATTTTTATTTTTTCAATCCACGCTTATATGTATATATGGAAGTTATACTTAAAGTCAATTCAAAAAGTTAATATAAGACTGCAATCTTCAAAAAGCTTAAAAACTACAGTCGGTTGTATTTCTATCCTATCTTTCTTCTTAAAGTACAACTTTTGAAAATTTATTATCTTTCACGTATACAGTGTAAGATAACCTAACTTCATGATTCAACAATTTTTTGCAGTAAAAGTAAAAAATATGAATTTGGAAAAATCTTTTTATTTTGCATGTCGGAATGTACCACCGAATTCCATGATTCTAGCTACGGCCATTTGGTACCATTTTTATCCCATTTTCCCATTTTACGCCTTTAAAAGAAAGGATTTCTAAAACTCTTAGTTTAAGTGCCTACGCAATGAGAGGTATGTACACACCGAATTTCTTCGTTCTAGCTGTAGCCGATTAGTCAGGTACCATTTTTATCCCTCTGTTCCCACGGTATCCCTTAATGGTTTGCTTTAGTTATTCACCACTCACAACAGAGGATAGCTGAGATGGTTAGATTGCCGTACTGGCAATCAGAATGTCAGTTGTTCAACGCCCAGTATCGGCGGATTTTTCACAACAGTCATTGCAGTGCAACTGCTTTAAAATAACTTTTAAGTCTTTCGAAATAAAGGGCATCCC
>CANDYM010000748.1:0-35824 GCA_947397865.1 Polietes domitor
TGTGTATAACGCTAAGACATATTTGCATTTGCAATAATATTCCTATTAACCTGAAGTTTTGAATTAACAATATAGCAAAAATCTCAGTCATGAATATGGGAGATATTTAAACATCTTTAAGGAAATGTTTCACACGCGTTCCAATGAAATCACCCTGTTGTAATATAACTAAGTTAAAAGTGCATTTTACTCCTATACATGATAATACAACTTATGGTAGTAATGAAATAAATGAAATGTTCGAGATAAGCGGTTTTTCACGAACATAGATATTTGGTTGTGTTTCTATGACACCTTTTTTAATCGTGAGGTTTTAATTTATCGACAATATTTTTGTAGCGTCACAGGTAGAAATGTTTGACTTTCCATTGAAGCAATTATTTTACGGAGTTTCAATATTTGTTAAAATATTTCCAAGAAATTTACGAACAATGACCAATGTATTTCGACTCTAAACGTATATAGAATATATGTAATCTATATATATATATACAAGAGTTGCGTTACTCACTGACTTATCATTGACCAGCCCCCAGACCAAACGGCTAAAGTCAAGGTCATGAAATTTTTAGGGTACTTCCCAAATATGACGTAGAAGTCCAGGGGGGTAAAATGGGGCAAAAAGGGTTAAACATCGAACCTTCGTTCTGACTAAACGGCAGTAGCTAGAAAAGTGAAATTCGGTGTGTTCCTTGAATGACCATGCAGAAGAAACTACAAATAGGAATTTTTTAAACATTTTTACTTTTAAGGGAGGAAAGAGACAAAAAGGGATAAAAAGGTACCAATTAAGTATTGCAAGTATATTCGTAAAAATCGGTATCTACATTTCTCTGACAACGTAGACTTCCAACATAAATTGATTTTTCGAAATTTGTACTTATTAGGGGTGAGAGGGACAAAAATGGAAAAAATGGTACTAAATTAAGTATTACAATATAGTCGTGCAATTTGGTATGTAAATTCCGCTGAGCATGTATAAGCGCATTAAAATTGGAGATTTTTCAAAATGTGTACTTTTAAGGGTTGAGAGGGACAGAAAGGGATAAAAATAGTACTAATTTTGGTATTGCAGATATAGTCGCGAAATTTGGTGTGTAAATTCTTTTGACAACGTAGAAACGCAATCTAATGGTTTTTTTTCGAAATTTTTATTTATAAGGGTGTGAGCGGGACCAAAAGGGATAAAAATTGTACCAGTGTAAAGTATTGCAGCTATAGCCGTGAAATTTGGTGTGTAAATTCCTATGAGAACGCGTAAATCTAAATGTATATTTTCGAAATTTGTACTTATAAGGGGTGAGCGGGGACAAAAAACGATAAAAATGGTACCAACTAAAGTATTGAAGCTATAGTCGTAAAATTTGGTGTGTAAATTCCTCTGACAACGATACTTGCAACATAAGTGGATATTTCGAAATTTATACTTTAACTGTATAAAATGGGATAAAAAATGGTACCAACTAAAGTATTACAGCTAGAATCGTGAAATTTGGTATGTAAATTCCTCTGAGCACAGTAAAATTTGATTTTTCGAAAATTGTACCTTTAAGGGTTACGCGGCACAAAAAGTGATAAAAATGGTACCACTTTAAGTATTGCAGCTATAATTGTGAAATTTGTGGTGTAAATTACTCTGACAACATAGAAGCGCAAATCTAAATTGATTTTTCGATATTTCTTCTTATAAGGGGTGAGCGGGACAAAAAGGGATAATAATGGTACCAACTAAAGAATTATAGTTAGAATCGTGAAATTTGGTTTGTATATTCCTCTCACAATATAGAAGCGCAATATAAATGCAAATTTGGTTTGTATATTCATATTTGTACTTTTAAGGGCTGAACGGCACAGAAAGGAATAAAAAATGGTGCTACCTAAAGTATTGCAACTAGAATCTTGAAATTTGGTATGAAAATTCCTCTGACCATGTAGAAGCGCGGTCAAATTGGATTTGTCGAAATTTGTAATTTGTGCGCGGGATAAATAAATGGATATTACAAAATGTGTACTTATAAGGAGGATGCGGGACGACAAGGGATCAAAGTGGTACTAAATAAAGTTCATGTTTTTAGGGGAAGCATAAACACATGTTACCTAGAGTGATTTTTCAAAATGTGTATTTTTGGGAAAGAGGTGCAAAAAGTTATAAAGTGGTCGACTGTATGTAGAAACGTGAGGTAGAGGATATAAAAGGCTCTGCGGTTGTAATTTTTTTCAAAACTGTGTAGAAAATTATAAAATAGTGCACATAGACAAGCACATTCCTTTGGATGTATATGAATGCTATACAATAGGAGGTTTCCAAATTATTATTTTAGATTTGTCTACAACCACAAAAGAAAATCAAATAAATACTATCCAAAAACAGAGACGGATAAAACTAATAAAAAATAACTGACTAGTTTCCTATATACGTTTATAGTGAGAGTCTTTGTAAAATGGCATTTACATTTTTTACGCTTCTAATATGAAAGAATGTTGTGAAGACTATTTAAAAAATATGATATTTGTTAATTTTTGTACATAAATAGAAAACAAAAAATTGTGGTAGCCCTCGTAGACTCGAAATTATCTTAAAATAGATTTATTTGTCTTTTTTTCTGACAGGATGAAAATCTATATAAGCCTAAACAAAACATTACCATTTGCAAGTCACATTTTGATGACTACGAAGAACTTTTTCTATGGAAAATGAAGTCTTTAAACTGGCTGATTGTCTCAATGACAAACAATATGTTACACATTTGGTAAACTTCTTCTTAACATATCTAGATTTGTGCATTCCATATGTTAATATATTTCAAAAAGAATAATCTCCGAATTCATTATTTCTCATCTTTTGTTCGTGACTCCCTCCCGCCTTGACAGGAAGAAAAGTGCCTACGAATGAAAAATTGCAGAAATGTCAAAACTTTCTTCTTCCTTCGGAGATCCTAACAATGACCCGATCTCAGAACCTGTCATTTAATGAAGTATAAGGATTTGAAAGTGAAAAAGACCCCAGGACGGAAACTTTTCACTTAAATAAATCAAAAAGTTTTTTCTTGTGCCTGCCAAACAAAGCACAGCAAACACACACGCACACACGGAAAACATAGCAGGAGCAGCAGAAATATGTGTAAATTTCCCAAGACAAATGTTTGATAATTTGAATGTGTTTAAGAGAAGTGTCAACTTTTTGTGGCGCACATCTATTTTTCTCTCGCACTTCGGGTGTTCGCAGCACTCCATTTCGACCATGTATGACGTTGGCAAACAACCACAGAAAGAAATAATGGAAAGATAGGAAACGGAAATGGAACACGATAGAGCAATGTTATGCACGGCAGTGTCGAATTTTGTAGGCCGTATGAAATTAATTACTTTGCTGTCTGACAATAGACTTGTCCTATGGAATATTTTTTATAGCCTCCACCTCCAGGATGGGGGTATACTAACTTTGTCATTCCGTTTGTAACACCTTGAAATATCGACCTGAGACTCTATATATTATATATAAAGGGTGATTTTTTAAGACTTGATAACTTTTTTTAAAAAAAAAACGCATAAAATTTGCAAAATCTCATCGGTTCTTTATTTGAAACGTTAGATTGGTCCATGACATTTACTTTTTGAAGATAATTTCATTTAAATGTTGACCGCGGCTGCGCCTCAAGTGGTCCATCCGCTTAGTCCAATTTTGGCATTTCCACGTTTTTGAGTAACAGAGACCCAATTGCTGCGAACGGCGACGAATCGATAATTGATGGTCATCATTAACATTGGCCGATACAGCTGCGATATTTTCTTCAGTTCGTACTCTACGTAAGCGTCTTGGTGGTTTAATGTCCAACAATGTAAATTTGGTTCGAAATTTAGTCACAATAGCCCGAATAGCCGCTTCAGTGGGTCGATTAAACTGACCATAAAATGGAAGCGTGCGATGAACTTTCTTAACAGAGCACGCATTTTGATAATAAAATTCAATGATTTGCAAGCGTTGCTCGTTAGTAAGTCTATTCATGATGAAATGTCAAAGCATACTGAGCATCTTTCTCTTTGACACCATGTCTGAAATCCCACGTGATCTGTCAAATACTAATGCATGAAAATCCTAACCTCAAAAAAATCACTCTTTATATATATATATTTCCGTATTTCCGTAAATCCGTCTTATAGTTGTAGATCGGTTGGGATTGAAGCTCAACGAAATCGGTCCAACAGGAAAATTTTTTTCCTCACAAGGACTAAAAATACCCATAATAATCCCTAATATTTTAGAGTATTTACGCTTTTTTTTTCAAAATGACTGCTTGTATTTTCTTGATATTGCGTATGCGCATTCCCCCTAGAACAAAAACGTGCACCATAAACTGATTCTTATTCATAGGGGGTGAAATTGGACAAAAAGGGACAAAAATGGTACATATTAAACGTCAACAGCTAGAAATGTACATTCCTCTAATTAAGTAGATACATAATATAAAAGTATTTTTTTCCAAATTCGTACTTTTAAGGGTAAAATGGGAATAGAGGGATAAAAACGGTACTAACCAAGCGGCTGCATCTAGAATAATGATATTAGGCGTATACATTCCTCTGATTACGTAGACATGTAAAATAAACGGATTTTTCGAAATTCGTAGTTTTTGCTGTTATAATTGAAAAGGGGGATAAAAATAGCAGAGATACAAACCGAACGATTTTAAGCCGCCGCCGCATGTTTCTGCACGAGCCGCGCCGCCGCCGATATCATCGGCTTACATCGACTTCAACCACGCCACCGATTTCATCGACTCATATCGACTTCAACCACGCCGTCGAGAGTTTTAATTCCGTCAAATCTTACTGTCGAAATAGACAACCCACTTAAAATTACAAAAGAAAATATAACTGTCGACTTAGACAAACTAAAGGGTGATTTTTTAAGAGCTTGATAACTTTTTTTTTAAAAAAAAACGCATAAAATTTGCAAAATCTCATCGGTTCTTTATTTGAAACGTTAGATTGGTCCATGACATTTACTTTTTGAAGATAATTTCATTTAAATGTTGACCGCGGCTGCGCCTCAAGTGGTCCATCCGCTTAGTCCAATTTTGGCATTTCCACGTTTTTGAGTAACAGAGACCCAATTGCTGCGAACGGCGACGAATCGATAATTGATGGTCATCATTAACATTGGCCGATACAGCTGCGATATTTTCTTCAGTTCGTACTCTACGTAAGCGTCTTGGTGGTTTAATGTCCAACAATGTAAATTTGGTGCGAAATTTAGTCACAATAGCCCGAATAGCCGCTTCAGTGGGTCGATTAAACTGACCATAAAATGGAAGCGTGCGATGAACTTTCTTAACAGAGCACGCATTTTGATAATAAAATTCAATGATTTGCAAGCGTTGCTCGTTAGTAAGTCTATTCATGATGAAATGTCAAAGCATACTGAGCATCTTTCTCTTTGACACCATGTCTGAAATCCCACGTGATCTGTCAAATACTAATGCATGAAAATCCTAACCTCAAAAAAATCACTCTTTACTACTGTGATATATATGGATCTTTCTTTGAATTTGGTATCGCACAATATGATGACGTCTATAGAAAGTTGGATGATTGTATTTTGATTTGAAAGACGCATTTATATAAGTGCTTCTTTAGTGCGTCAAAGTAGGTAAAGCTTTACCATTCTTTGGAAGGATTATGATATTCAAAATGTATGGTCCAATATGCCTCATATGAAAAGCTGTAATTGCAAAAATATTTATTAAATTCATCCATATTATAAATTTTGGTATTGGATTCCCACTCCCAAAAAATATTTGTATGGGATAATAATATGAAATAATGGGAACATGGCCTAATATTGGATAATATTAAAGAATGTTGAACTCTTTGCCGAAAAATAAAAGAAAATTGTTCCTTACCTTTTCCCAAAATTGTCAAATAAATAGGGGTGATCAAATGACAGAACGAGCCGGCAAATCAGCCGAAAGCCGCCGACCCAACGAAACTTTGCACAACGAAGTTTTTCTGGATAAGGACGAACGCTATTTAATTTGAAGAAAATCGGTTCTGATTTAGATATAGCCCCCATTCGAATTTCACTCCCGATTTGACTATTTTCACTCTAGATTATTTATTATGAATTACAATACAAAGTAACTTTATATTTTAATTTTGGGTCCAGGGATTGAGCCGGGGTGACTAAGACCATTGTAGCTAGTTATTGCAGCGACAGACCAGAGCCTCTGGTGGGAATCGAACCCACGACCCCCACGCTGATAGCAGAGCACGCTACCAACTCGACTACCGGGGCGCTCAAGATACCACATATTTTCTTCAAAATTGGCAAAACATCTTATATTTCAACTAGAAACACCTATGGCGAAAATAGGTCAGATCGGTTCAGATTTATATATAGCTCTCAATTTGAGTTTTTCCGCTCTAGAAACCACACATTTCAACAGATCTTCTTCACAATTGGCAAAACATATTTCAACTAGAAACACCCAATGCGAAAATAGGATAGATCGGTTCAGATTTATATACAGCTTCTATACAAATTTCGCCCTCAATTTGAGTTTTTCCGCTCTAGAAACCACATATTTTATCAGATTGTCTTCAAATTTGGCAAAACATCTTATATTTGATCTAGGAATACGTATGGTGAAAACAAGTCAGATCGGTTCAGAGTTATATATAGCTCCCATACAAATTTCGCTCTCAATTTGAGTTTTTCCGCTCTAGAAACTACATATTTTAACAGATTTTCAAATTTGCAATATATCTCATATTTCCACTAGAAACACCCGCAATGAAAAGTCAGATCGGTTCAGATTTATATGTAGCTCCCGGCTTGATTTTTCCGCCCCAAAAACCACATATTTTCACTTGAAGTGGAAGAAACTATTGTGTAAGTGGTTCACTTCATTCCATGTTTGGATATAGCCCCGATACAAATATTCTTTTAGATTGCACAAATTTGGCCAGGTCATATTATCCTACGATTAGGAAACATACAAAAATTCTTCAAGTTTTCACTTTTTTACCGAATTGAATTGTATTCGGATAGAAATTGGAGTGTATCATATAGCCCGACTTTAGCCTTTCCTTACTTGTTTTTTGAATAGACTTGAAGTATTGTAACGACATATATAGTGTAAACGTATTGGTAGCCTTGTGTGGTTTCAAGTAATAAAAATATTTTATTTATTTTTAAAATTATTTTTTCAATATTTGCAGTTGTCTTGGTTTGGCTATAACATTAAAGCACTTCACGACATATATAGTGTAAACGTATTGGTAGCCTTGCGTGGTTTCAAGTAATAAAAATATTATATTTATTTTTAAAATTATTTTTTCAATATTTGCAGTTGTCTTGGTTTGGATATAACATTAAAGCACTTCTATGAAAATCTACAGCCTCTGTGGAATGCAAACCATGTCGGAGGGTATATAAAGGTCGGTCCGGCTGAACCTAACCCCATTTTTACTTGTTTTACATATATTTTTCCAAAATCACTAGTCGCAATATCGTATAAGCTACAACTTTTGCTTGCTGAAATGGAAAATTATTTTGAAAAAAAAAAACAATTATAATTTCTGAACCAATTGTCACCCCACTCTGAAATTTCAATATCTTGTAGAGAATTAATAAAACTAAAATACATAAAAAATTAAGAAAATGAAGGATATTTCTTCAGAATATTCAAGGAATAAGGATAAGGACATAGTCGGCCTCCCGACTTTAGCCTTTCCTTACTTGGTACAATATTAATCAACATTCTTGGGAATGTTGAATATCCGATTAATATTTCTAAATGTTACTTAAGGACTAACGAAGACAATATATCCACCATACTACAGTAAGCGGAAGGTAGTGTGCAAGGCAACCTTACAATCCTGCAAATCCCATTTCAAATCTTAATCTCGGTTCTTAGCAATGTTTGAAGTGCTACCAAAAGGCGTGGCGGGCGGGGAGTAGGCAGAGGTGGCGAGAGTTGAGAGGATGTGTGGTTTTTGTGGTTTCGGAAATAAAGCATATTTTTCATTTCCTCCATTGTTTATGCATTCCTTCAGTGAAAAATGATGTTAACGCCAATTTCAGGTATGTCATCCATCAACGTGTTGTTGTGTTTCGTTGTGTTCTTCTCACTATTCAGTCGGTCTTTCCATTTCATGCCATGCCAAACAGTTCGGGCGGGCATCCTTGATGAAAACAATTGTATTTGGAAAATTGAGTTTAAGGTTTGTATTGTTTCTTCTCCTCCCCCCACCGCTCGTTGTACGTTTGAGGTATTGTTTTCGGAAATAAAGTGAATTTCAATGAAATTGATTTGTATTTTTGTTGTTTCTCTTTTGGCGCTTTGGTTTCGATGAGTTTCTGTTGTTGTTTTTTTTTTTTATTTTGTAACATTTCAATACACTTCCCTGAAAATGTAGTACTTCGTTAACAGCCAATCCATGAGATGTACTTCCAGTTCGAGTGAGCATTAAGTTGTTGTTTCAACTCCTGTTGTTGTTGTTGATATTAAAAGTGTACTCGACGAATCGTTCAATGAATGAGTGGTTCGTTGGTAATTAATACATTTTATTACCATAATTTATCACAGCCAAGTGTAATGTTGTGCAGTTTCGCGTCTTCACAACGGAATTCGCTGTTTCTGATTACAGATATCCTCTGCTCTCCCATAGCCGATTAAGTGGCATCCCATTTCCCAAGGAAACAATAATATTAGCCAATTGGTTCAATTGTGAGTAATTAACATTATATTTCAGCAGTTCCACATCATTACAGATGATAAATGGCCAAATATATATAAATAAATGTATAAACAAATATCGCCAGTATAATTGACGTAAGTTGTATGATGGGTTCTAACAAAGCAAAGACCAATAAATTCCACTTTCAGGGCCGGGCCGAACTTTACATACCCTCCACCATGGATTGCATTCTACAGAGGCTGTCGATTTTCGTAGAAGTGCAGTAATATTACAGGAAAATACAATTTTTTTATTTTGCCAAACCAAAACAAATATGTATTGAAACAAGTAAAAACGGCGTTAAGTTCGGCCGGGCCGAACTTTATATACCCTCCACCATGGATTGCATTCCACAGAGGTTATCGGTTTTCGTAGAAGTGCAGTATTATTACAGGAAAATATAAATTATTTAATATAGCCAAAAAAAAAACAAATACAAATATTCGAAAAAAAAAATAATTTTAATTATTTCAAACCATTATTTATTTCAAATCAAAAAATAAATAATCTTATATATATATTTTCAAAAAGCTTAAATACCATAAATATTGCTAGATAGTGGATGCTACAGTTGGTTGTATTTCCATTCTATTTTAATTCCAAAAGTACAAATTTTGAAAATCCATTATCAGACGTACGTAGTGCAAAATAACTTAACTGCATGATTCAACCAATTTTTGCAGTAAAAGAAAAGGTACGAATTTGGAAAAAAAAACTTTTTATTTTGCGTGTATACGCAGTCAGAGGAATGTATACACCGAATTCCATGATTCCAGCTGCGCCCATTTGGTTGGTACCATTTTTACCCCCTTGACGTTTCTACACAATTAGAATTTCATCAAATTTCATCATCCCTCTGTACCATTGTAAGTACTAATTTAAAAAAAATTCCTCTATTTTCCGTGTCTACGCAGTCAGAGGAATGTATACTCCGAATTTCATGACGGTCATTTGATTGGTACTATTTTTATCCGCTTTTTTCATTTTAACCCCAAAAAGTACGAATTTCGAAAAATCAGTTTATTTTCCGTGTCTACACACTCAGAGGAATGTATACTCCGAATTTCATGACTCTAGCTGCGGTCATTAGATTGGTACTATTTTTATCCCCTTTTTTCATTTTAACCTCAAAAAGTATGAATTTTCAAAAAATCCGTGTATTTTACTTATCTATGCAATCAGAGGAATGTATACACCGAATTTCATTATTCTAAGTACAGCCGTTTGGTTGGTACCATTTTTATCCCTCTATTCCTATTTTACCCCTTAAAAGTACGAATTTGGAAAAATACTTTTGTATTATATATCTACTCAATTAGAGGAATGTACACACCGAATTTCGCGTTTCTAGCTGTTGTCGTTTAATATGTACCATTTTTATCCCTTTTTACCCCATTTCACCCCCTACAAATAAGAATCACTTTATGGTGAACGTTTTTGCTATAAGGGGAATGCGCATACCAAATATCAAGCAAATGTAAACACACATATTCAAAAAACATGATTAAATACGCTAAAATATTAGGGATTATTATGGGTATTTGTAGTGCTTGTGAGGGAAAATTTTTTCCCTTTGGGCCGATTTAGCCCCATTTCAATCCCAACCGATCTACGACTGTAAGACGCATTTATGGAAAATTTGAACGTTCTAGCTCTTTTCATTTATATGCTAGCGTGCTTTCAACAGACGGACAGACGGACGGACATGGCGAGATCGTCTTAGAATTTTATGACGATCAAGAATATATATACTTTATAGGGTCTCAGGTCGATATTTCAAGGTGTTACAAACGGAATGACAAAGTTAGTATACCCCCATCCTGGAGGTGGAGGGTATAAAAATAATTTTGAAAATATTTATTATAATATTTTTATTATTTCAAACCAGGCTACCAATACGTTTACATATCGAAATAGTGCTTCAAGTCAATTCAAAAAATAAATATTTTTATATTTTTAAATACCATTCTATTTTAATTCCAAAAGTACAAATTTTTTTCTCATACATAGTGCAAAATAACCAAACTTCATGATTCAACCAATTTTTGCCGTAAAAGTAAAAATGTACGAATTTCGACAAATCCGTTTACTTTATGTGTCTACGCAATCAGAGGAATGTAGTTTCAATCCCAAGCGATTTAGGACTTTAAGACGACTTTATGGAAAATTTGGACGTCCTATCTCTGTTCGTTTAGCGGGTTTTCCTCAGACTGATGGACAGACATGGCTAGATCGTCTTAGAATTTTATGACGATCAAGAATATATATACTTTATATGGTCTCAGGTCGATATTTCAAGGTGTTACAAACGAAATGACAAAGTTAGTATACCCCCATCCTGGAGGCGGAGGGTATAAAAATAGGCTATTTTTGCCCCTTTTGTTTTAAGACAAATTTCAATTTAAGACTTATTATTAATTCTGCTAAACTGTCACACAAAACTAAATTTTATGGAGGTGCTATGAATGGAATAATATTCTAGGTCAAAATTCATTGTAAGTCACCGAACAAATGAAACCTGTGGATATAATATATACAAATAAAATATCAGTGTCAATTTGGGGATTTATAGAAGATTACGATTATTACGATATTGAATGCTTAGTGACAGAAATTAATATCGAATATAACCATGATTCTCATTCCAGTTACCTATACCCACTATCAGAATCAATTGTGACCTTGTTATTTTGCGAAAAAGCTTTCGTTTTATTTCACAGTGTTATTATCGGATTCATTATTTGACATTTAGCGTGAAAATATATTATAATAACCTAGTCCATGTATCCTGTATTGGAGGTTTTACAATTTGACCAACTTTCATAGAAGTTGAATTTTATTTGGAACCATCATCATGACCGTTTGTTGTTCCAGCGTCCTCCTTTGATATATTTTATGGCCACGGTTTCAGGCACGAGGCGCAAAACAATAAATCAGCCACCAGATGCTTGCATCCGAAATCGATACTCCAGAAATCCACCCGAATTTTAAACGTTCCTCCAGAAACATCCAGCAAACTTAATATTCAAATTTGAACAACAACAAAAACAACATTAGACAAATAGCAGCACACGATTGCGATTACGTGTTTCCTGTTTCCTTTGTCAACCGGAAAAAAGAAACGATTCTCAAAATTTCACTCAAATAAAGTTTTGGCCAGAAAGAACAAACTGGCAAACATTTTATTGTCAGATACCAATCGACTCGACTTCAATGAAATCTTTGCAACTCCAGGCAAAACTTTAAATTAAATTTATCAATTGGGAATTGTACAACAACCAAAAATAGGAACATTTATGTTAATCTTTATGGAGCAAGGAAGACGCTCACGCACAGACACACTCAACAAGAAAGTTTCTCGCATCACAAAGAAAGGTTTGAGGGGAATATACCCGCACCCGTACATATGCTCGTAGATGATACGAAAAAAGTTACTCAGTGACCCAGTTTTCTATGGCTTATATTGGGTGTGTTTTATTGGACAACGTTGGTTATTCAGCGAGTTAGTGAAGTACATCCATGCAAGTGTGCCAAGAAAAAACACTCCTATTGTCGAGAGCTACTCGCATCTCCAGCTTGTATATGAAATACTCCGAAATGCGAAGCATGGAAAAATATGTTTGTTACGCATTTGGTATGCGACGGATGTCTAAAATCATGTTAGCCCCCCAAAGCAGGGGATGTTTGTTGTTGAATGCGGGTTTTCCTTGCGAAAACAAAAGAAAATCCTAAGACAATCATGCCAACATCCTCAGCCACAACCACACACAACAACATACATACATATTTGCAAATAGCTTTTTTTTCGTTGCCCAGAAAATTACATTTTAATAACAAGATTTGCTGGCATATTTTCCGTTTTTTTCTGGAGTTTTTTGTTGTTCTTCTTCGTTCTCTCTGTTGCGTTTTTTATATGATTTTATTTATACGATTTCGACAAAATCCAATTGATAACGACAATACGGGATTTGTTTTGCGAGTGGATGGATAAGATGGAGGGCCATGGCCAGCATATTGGGTGGAGTGGGAAACATATTGTCTTAGTTTGATTTGGACAACAGCAGCAGCATATGTTCGAAAAGGCCATAAAATATTATGCATTATTGAGTAGAATATAAAGATTTTTTATAGGCAATTTTTGCAGATTTTTATGTCTTTTCAATAAAATAATCTTTTTGCGTAGAAAATCTGTTTAACACTTTGTGTACCGTATGATGATTGTGTAGCTTTAATTACCTTCCATGTATTTGATTTTGTTTTTCGATTTCTTATTGTAATTGTATTAGTGAGACAATGCAGCAGTGCGTTTAATCGAATTGCCAGTGCCCTTGAAGGACTTTACTATGCTCACTGTGGTAAAAGACCGTGTTATGTCTCCTTTTTTGAAGAATAATATTAAAGATTCGATCAGACAGCACGTTAAGACGTTTTCATGAATTCATATTTATGGCAAAGTACTACCTCCTGCAAATAATTTACATTTAAAGTTGGCCCTTGCACACATCATATATTCGCATAACTGATCCAGTGTAGAGCCATTAGTTATTCTTATTTTTTTTTTCTTTTTTATTTCACCATTAATTATTACGTTTCGTTGGATTATTTGCGCACTCCTTCCCAGCCATAATTAATGTCTGTTGCCAGTTGTTGTTAACGTTAAATATCTGTTTAAATACGTTCGTAATTAGTACGGATTTAAAAAATATGCCAATAACAACAACAACGTACCGAATGAAGCGATTTATTCAGTGCATACCGGTAATACCTGCACTTTATAACATACAACGAGGAGGGGGAAACAATTTGCAAGTAGCTTAATAAATTGCTGCAATAACCGCGCCAACAAGGTAACCCTAGAAACAGAAATTTAAAAGAGTTAAATGTGAGTTAAAATGTTGATTACGTTTAAAACGAACGCAACACAGTAGTTTGTGATAGTATTTTATGATCAATCTTTCACAATTAAATCTTAATGCTATGGGCCTACTTCTTTCAAGTTACATGATCAATCTGTCACAATTAAATCTTAATGTCATGGACCTACTTCTTTCAAGTTATAAGAATCTCCCGTAATTTTGAAATCTTTGGTTGGGGGAATTAGTGTGTATGTATGTATAAAACCGGGACTGATGTAGTCCTCATTCACAACACATATTGAATACGGTGGTAATTTTTGGAAAATAATGTCAATTAAGAAATGTGGCGATATTAAAATGCTTAATAGCTAGCTAAAAGTTGCATGGTTATTAAGTATTTATTTGGCGGCCATAAATTGCGAACACCTTAACTAAAATTCTGGACGTGGAACAGATTGGTCCAACGTTACATGATATAATAATTTTATTTAAAAGGTTACAGTCCTTCAAATATAAATGTAGAGCTAGATTCTGCTCGGGCAAATGCTCCTCCTTTTATAGGAAATAAATTTTGATTGGCAGCATTTCGAGAAGCCCGTACGGCAGCGGCCGAGCAAATAAGGTAACCACGCCAAAAATGCTGAAGAAAATCCCTTAAATCGTATTAGATAAACTCTGATTGAAATAACGAGAGCAAAGTGTTGGCCTTCGCATATGAACTGATATGACCCACTTTCACCATAGATGTTTTCGGATCATGTATTAGGTATTGAGGTAAAATTGAAGAAATGTCCATTCTGTTGATTAAAACATTTGCATGAGAATAATACATCTATCGAAGCAATACAAAAATCATACTACTGTGGAATGACTCACATATGAGGGCTACTAGCTGAACTCCGCCCGCTTCGCCAGGCAGAAAAACAAATGGTAAAATTAAAATCTGGTTTCATATTGATCTTATCATATTGATATTATCGTGGTCAGTAATATATACGTTCCAATTTTCAGTCTTCTAGCTAAAAAACACTTTTGCCAAGCCCCCACCACCCACGAAACGTAAATTCAAAATCCGGCATCATATTTATCTTTCTCGTGGTCAGTAATATATACGTTCCAATTTTCAGCCTTCTAGCTTAAAAAACACTATTGCCACGCCCACTAAACGAAAATCCAAATTTCGGTATTATATTTATCATTCTCGTGGTCAGTAATATATACGTTCTAATTTTCAGCCTTCTACCTTTCAAAAAACTCTTTTGCCTCGGCCACTCCGCCCACAAAACGAAAATCCAAATTTCGGCATCAAATTGATCCTTCTCGTGGTCAGTAATATATACATTCCATTTTTCAGTCTTCTAGCTCAAATAACACTATTGCCAAACCCATTGCGCCACAAAACGAAAATCCAAATTTCGGCATCATATTTATTATTATCGGGGTCAGTAATAAAGAGTGATTTTTTTGAGGTTAGGATTTTCATGCATTAGTATTTGACAGATCACGAGGGATTTCAGACATGGTGTCAAAGAGAAAGATGCTTAGTATGCTTTGACATTTCATCATGAATTGTCTTACAAACGAACAACGCTTGCAAATTATTGAATTTTATTATCAAAATGCGTGCTCTGTTAAGAAAGTTCATTGCGCGCTTCCATTTTATGGTCAGTTTAATCGACCCACTGAAGCGGCTATTCGGGCTATTGTGACTAAATTTCGCACCAAATTTACATTGTTGGACATTAAACCACCAACACGCTTACGTAGAGTGCGAACTGAAGAAAATATCGCAGCTGTATCGGCCAGTGTTAATGATGACCACCAATTTTCGATTCGTCGCCGTTCGCACCAATTGGGTCTCTGTTACTCAAAAACGTGGAAATGCCAAAATTGGACTAAGACCACCTAAGACGCAGCCGCGGTCAACATTTAAATGAAATTATCTTCAAAAAGTAAATGTCATGGACCAATCTAACGTTTCAAATAAAGAACCGATGAGATTTTGCAAATTTCAGGCGTTTTTTTTTTTTTAAAAAGTTATCAAGCTCTTAAAAAATCACCCTTTATATATGTAACAATTTTCAGCCTTCTAGCTCTCAAAAATACTTTTGCCACGCCCCCTCCGCCCACAAAACGAAAATCCAAATTTCGGTATTATATTTATCATTCTCGTGGTCAGTAATATATACGTTCTAATTTTCAGCCTTCTACCTTTCAAAAAACTCTTTTGCCTCGCCCACTCCGCCCACAAAATGAAAATCCAAATTTCGGCATCATATTTATCATTCTCGTCAGTAATATATACGTTCTAATTTTCATCCTTCTAGCTCTCAAAAACACTATTGCCACGCCCACTCCGCCCACAAAATGAAAATCCAAATTTCGGCATCAAATTGATCTTTCTCGTGGTCAGTAATATATATGTACAAATTTTCAACCTTCTAGCTCTCAGAAGCACTATTGCCACGCCTACTCCGCCCACAGAGCAAATTTTTAAAAATTATATAGCCTATAGTTCCTTCCAGACCTGCATCTATCTGTACTATAGGGAGGGAAGGGATAGCAAAAACTTGCAACGATGTGACCTAAACATAACGTGTTGCACCAAAATCGATTAAAACATATATATAGTGCGATAAAATAAATTTGGAAATAAAGGGTGGCTAAATTTTAAGGGCCGACGTTGATTTTGAATAAAACAAAAATTATTTAGGAAATTATTGTCATTTCTTTTTATTGTGATAATATTGGTATGGTTCAATTATGTATGGAACAAAATGTCGGCCAAATGGTCGCCGGGACCTCGGCGGCACATCCGATGGTCCAAATTTTCGATGACGCTGAGGCATATTTGAGGTTCTATGCCATTAATGTGCCGAATTATCTCATCCTTTAGCTCTTGAATTGTTTCTGGCTTATCGACGTACACCTTTTATTTCAAATAAACGCAAAGACAGAAGTCCAACGATGTCAAATCACATGATCTTGGCGGCCAATTGACATCGCCACCACGTCAGAATTTGTCGCGCAAAAGAGCCATTGTTTAGTTAGCTGAGTGGCAAGGGGCACCGTCTTGTTGAAACCACATATCGTCCACATCCATATCTTCCAATTCGGGCCATAAAAAGTTCGTTATCATCTCACGATAGCGAAGTAACTGCCTGACCGGCCTCAATTTGGAAAAAATACGGCCCGATGATGCCGCCAGCCCATAAACCGCACCAAACAGTCACTCTTTGTAGGTGCATTGGTTTTTCGACAATCACTCTTGGATTATCATTCGCCCAAATGCGGCAAATCTGCTTATTGACGAATCCACTGAGGTGGAAATGTGGCTCATCACTAAAGATGATTTTCTTCGAAAATGCACGGCATGCATTTTGATTTGAACGCCCATTTTCATAAAAAGCCTGAATAACTTTAACGCGTTGCTCGATAGTGTATCTTTCCATGGTTCAAATTGAGTTAGTCTGAAATTGAGAAATGTCAAATGAAATGCAGAAAAAACTTTAGATCTGGTTCTCATTCAACTTCGGTTCTTACAATTTAACCACCCGAAACAAAACATATCGGAATACATTTTTACACTATATGGGTTTGATTATAATGTGTGGCTCGAATAGCTGAAAAGGCCAAATCGTAACATACATTTATATAAATCTGAACCTAATTTCTTAAAACTTTCTGAAAAGTCTGTTGTGCAAAATTTGCAAAACTACCATGATGGAGGGTATACAAATTGTTAGTTAAAAGCTTCTCATATCTGTAAGCCAAAATATCTATGCATATCATCGTGCTAACAATTTCCCATAATAGCATCATCCCATAATGCAAGATGCTAATTGATTTATCAATTTTCACAAGTCGTTGAAATATTAAGACCTTTTGTTGCCCTACCATCGCTCGGAGATAATTGAATGCGAGAAACAATTCACCAAAATTAATCACTGACATCACTGGAAACCTTCCAGTGGATTACAAAAGGTATCAACCACATCAATCAAACTGCCATCCGGTGAATGCAGCAGCAATCCATACCATTCAAAGATGTCTGTAAAAAGAATTCAATTCGAACTGCAATTGCAGCGGTTGTTTAGTGTCTCTGGCATAGCGTTTTAACTGATTAAGTACCAACAAACACACCATTGGACCGACCGAACGACCGTACTCGTTCGCAGTGTGAGCATGTTAAGGATGACTGATATGTGGCTGCCATGAAAATTCTTTAGATAATGGGGCAACCGACGGGTAGAAGGAAAAACAAAGCAAAACGAAGCGAAGCGAAGAATAGAACATTTTTAATAAATCGTGGAAAACTAAACACCTTTTTTAATCGATACCATATATGGTGGACGTACTTCATCATAATCGATCATTGGTATTAGCACAAGAACAATTGCGGGGTCGCAGTGTAAACGATAAAGGGAGGAAAACGTTTTAAAATGCTTATATCTTTTAGGTGGTACGTATTTGACGGCGATTTGGATTTGTGAGATTCTAAAATGATGTCTAACATTTTTGAGGATAGTACTCAGCGAATAAACTCGTTGCCAAACCATTAATATTGAAACTCAGTGAATGTACAGTGTGCCAGGATCGCAGAAATTTTGCAAAGACCATATATGAAATAGTTCTTTAACAATATTTTAAACAAGTAAGGAAAGGCTAAAGTCGGGCGGGGCCGACTATATAATACCCCACTCCACTCCCAGCGTATGTACCTCGTTTTGATTACTAAACCCAGGTATTTCATGGGAGCAATTTTATGTAGTTCATACAAATTATACAGTTACTATAAATTCATCTTTAGCCATATTTAACGTATATGATTAATAATATGGTAATTGATCCAATTAGCCGACAGACAAATACAAATTATGCAGTAGTAATAGGATGAATCCGACATTTCAAAAAGGGGCCTATAACAACATTTTGGGTCTGGTCCGAAACATGGGCCTATATATTTCTCATTCACGGTAGGTGTTCCTAGTTGAAAAATATCATGATCTGCAAAAATTGATGAAGATCCGATGTAAGATGTGGTTTCTAGAGCTGTAATAGAGAAGAATGGGGCCCCATTTGAGTTATACCAAAGTATGGACATATGGGCATCTCCCAAACAAGTAAGGAAAGGCTAAAGACGGACGGACTTTCTATCTCATTACAATTCAATTCGGTAAAAAAGTGAAATCGTGAAGGATTTTTGCATCCTGTAAATGTATGTGTTTGACAAAAAATTTAAATCGGAAAGAACATTTGTATGGGGGTATATTGAAACCTGGAACTATGTGACCCGCTCGCACCATGTATGTTTATTGGTGAAATATAATATGTAAAGTTTGGCCAATATCGGATCAACATTCGGGAGCAACATTTGTATGAGGGCTATATCTAAATATGAACCGATATTAACCACTTTCACTTCACCATAGGTTTTTTTAGTTGTGCCAATTTTATGGGGCTATATATAAATCTGAACCGATCTTATCCATTTTCACCATATGTGTTTCTAGTTCGATTATAAATTGTTGTGGTTTCTAAAGCGGAAAAAGTCAAATCGTGAGCGACATTTGTATGGGGACTATATATAAATCTGAACCGATCTTACCCACTTTCACCATAGGTGTTTCTAGTTCTATTACAAGGTGTTGTACCAAATTTACAGAAAATCGGGTAAAATATGTGGTTTCTAAAGCGGAAAAAGTGAAATCGGGAGCGACATTTGTATGGGGGATATATCTAAATCTGAACCGCTCTTACCCAAATTCTGCATAGGTGTTTCTAGTTCGATTATAAGATGTTGTACCAAATTTAAAGAAAATAGGGTAAAATATGTGGTTTCTAAAGCGGAAAAAGTCAAATCGGAAGCGACATTTGTATGGGGGCTATATCTAAATCTGAACCGATCTTACCCAGATTCTACATAGGTGTTTCTACTTGGATTATAAGATGCTGTGTCAAATTTAAAGAAAATCGGTTACAAGATGTGGATTTTAGAGCGGAAAAAGTCAAATCGGGAGCGACATTTGAATGGGGGCTATATCTAAATCTGAACCGATCTTACCCACTTTCACCATAGGTGTTGCTAGTACGATTATAAAATGTTGTGTCAATTTTAAAGAAAATCAGGTACAACATGTGGTTTCTAAAGCGGAAATAGTGAAATAGGGAGCGACATTTTTATAGGGGCTATATCAAAATCTGAACCGATCTTACATACTTTCAGCATAGGTGTTTCTAGTTTGATTATAAGGTGTTAAGCCAAATTTGAAGAAATTCGGGTACTATATGTGCTTTATAGGGCGGAAAAAGTCAAATCGGGAGCGACATTTGTATGGGGGCTATATCTAAATTGGCCAGAAAAAAAAGTTGCATGGCAATCGGACAACAATTGCGACCTGTAGAGTGCGAACAAGCTTAGATGGACAGCAGACGGACGGACGGACAGACAGACACCGTTAAATAGACTCAGCGGGTGATTCTAAGCCGATCGGTATACTTAAAGGTGGGTCTAGCTCGATTATTTCTTGGTGTTACAAACATTTGGCGCGAAACTAACTTATAAAACCCTAGTCCACGAAGAGGTGTAGGTTATAAAAATCTCTCCACTTATGAATATATTTTCGCTTTCAAAAACTAACTTCTTTCGACGAAACTTGTTAGTATTTAGCACATGACTTTCCCCCACCACTGTGTGGCTCCATGTTGTCACATATTTATCACAGAAATGAGTCTAATTTAAAAGACTTATTAGGCAGCCTCAAATGGACCCAAGTGTCACGGACAGAAGACAGTTGGCCTTAACAACTCGCAGTTTGCAACATGCCCGAGAACAGTGAAAAGGCGTTCATATGGAAAATATTCCGATTACACTACTCAACAAATTGAAAAAAATTTCATGTACTCCGGATGCGATAATTTTTTCTGTGTAGATAACCTTGACATGAGCTCGAAAAACGCAATAAAAATTTTTTTTTTCGTTTGGTTTTTTTTTTATTATTTTTTTTTTAAATTTTAAAATTTTTTTTTTTGGTTAATTTGTTTCGTCCGGCATAACTCGGGAACCACTAGCCCGATTTAATTGAATTAAATTTTAAAAAATTTAAAATTACAATTCCCTTAATCTGTTCATATATTGTTTTCCTATACAAGCAACAGTTTCCAAGTTAAAAATGAATATATAAAGGAAAAAACTTATTTTTTGCCTAAAGATTTAAATTTTTTTTTTTAAAATCCATAAAAAATCCAAAATGAAAAAAAATGTCAAATCTTATTACTTTTACGTAAAGTCACATAACCTATGAGCAAAATGAGACAAAGATCATGAAAATCGATGCACGCGTTTCGCTTTTATTCGCAATTGAGTAAAGGTATGAATTTCAAAAATTTAAAAAATTTTTTTTTGGTTAATTTGTTTCGTCCGGCATAACTCGGGAACCACTAGCCCGATTTAATTGAATTAAATTTTAAAAAATTTAGAATTACAATTCCCTTAATCTGTTCATATATTGTTTTCCTATACAAGCAACAGTTTCCAAGTTAAAAATGAATATATAAAGGAAAAAACTTATTTTTTGCCTAAAGATTTAAAAATTTTTTTTTTAAAAATCCATAAAAAATCCAAAATGAAAAAAATGTCAAATCTTATTACTTTTACGTAAAGTCACATAACCTATGAGCAAAATGAGACAAAGATCATGAAAATCGATGCACGCGTTTCGCTTTTATTCGCAATTGAGTAAAGGTATGAATTTCAAAAATTTGCTCGACATATGCACAACTTTGTCTATGGTAAGGTTTTTTCTTTTTTATTACAAAAAAAATTAAAATTTGTTGGGTGACAAAAATATATGACTTTAAATTAAAAAACAATTCGATATATGTACAAGAAATTATCCTAAGGATATCAACATTAATTAATTATAAAAAAGTTTTAAAAAAAATATCTAAACACAAAAATAAAAACCTTCAAATTAAAAATAATTATGTGCTTTTGTCTTTCTTTTATATTGTTGTGGGTCTGTTTCTCTTATCAGGAACCAGATATAGTCCCCCATCATAGCTTCGTTCCAAAATCCTTGGTATCGGTGCTCAATTTCTTTCATTTGCTGATGAAACGCTCACCATGCTCGTCACTCACATCGCCCAGGTTGTCCGGAAAGAAGTGCGAGTGTAGAAAATGTATCTTAAGCGACATATTTGCTCTATTTTTTTTATAATTTTGGAGTAGTTGTTCGACGATCTCTCTGTAATTTGAGCTTTTGTTGTTTCCAAGAAATCCGGAAACAATTTGCCGAAATGAGTTCCAAGCTGCAGCTTCATTTGGTGATAAAATGTGCTCAAACTGTTGGTCTTGCAACAACTTTTTAATTTGCGGACCGTCGAAAACGCCTTCCTTAATCTTTGCCGATGAAAGGTGAGGAAAAATGGTTTTTAAATAGGCGAACGCTTCGCCATCTTTGTTGATAGCTTTCACGAAGTTTTTTATGAGTCCGAGCTTTATGTGAAGAGGTGGGAGAAAAACATTTTCCTTTTTTATGAGTGGTGTATATTTCACGTTGTCGCTGCCGGGGATGAAGTTAACTCTTTCTGTCCAACTCCTCCTGGTGTAATGATGTTGACGATCGCGGCTGTCCCAAAGGCAGAGAAAACAACAATACTTTGTGAATCCACCTTGTAATCCACAAAGGATACCGATAACCTTAAGGTCGGCACAAACTTTCCAATCGTGTCTCTCATAGTTAAGGCACTTTAGTAGATTGTCCATGACTTCGTATGTTTCCTTGGTGTCAACGGCATGAGCAATTGGAATCGAAGGTTTCTCGTTGCCGTTGTGCAGTAAAATTGCTTTAAGGCTCTGCTTGTTGCTGTCGATGAAAAGACGCCACTCTCCTGGATCGTAAGAGTACCCGAGTTCACCAAATAATCCGGGAATGTCCTTACAAAAACAGATGTTATCTTTTTTTGTGTAGTACCTTGCGTATGGTTCATGACGCTTCCTGTAGATTGTTGTCACCACACCAGGAGCCAAGAAACCGAACTGTTGCATGCGCGATGCATGCAACTCTGCATCTTCCTTGGAGAGTTTCAATTCTCTAACCCAATCGTTCAGTTCTGCTTGGGAACATAAGCGTTGACCTCCATGCAATGTATATGTTGACTCGCATTCTGATGTGGTTTCTACTGTCTCCGGATCTGATGTTGGATGTATCGCCTCATTATTAGATGCCCATCTTGAAACGGACGGTTGCGGGTCCACTGGTTCTTCGGAAAATGGCACTGGAAAATTCACTGTTGAAACAGCAGCGTTAGTCCATCGTATATTTTTTCCCACGCCTGTTTTTTTGCTAAGACAGAAGTAGCAATCTGTTACATGGCAAAGCGGAGCTCTCCAAAGCATTGGCATGATGATTCTCGGCTGTCGTCTGAAAGAATTTCAATAATAAGTTATATATGTTCTTGAATTTCGTAATCTACACTTACCTTGAGTCAGCTAGCTGTACGTAGCACCTTGGACATAGAGCACTTGGTGTCCACCGCTCATCTATGTTTGAGACCTTTAAATTGAAGCTCTCTTCAAATGAATCTCTCAATTTAGGTGAAAAACAACGCTTGTTTTTTTCAGAAACGTATTCTCCGCACATGTAACAAAAATTACTTGGATTGGTATTGCATTCAAATCCTCGCGAACGTTTGCTCATTTTAACTATCGCGTTCGTCGACACTTGTTGAATGAGTAAAATCGATCAATGAAGACCTATTTATACTGTGTATTGTTTAGTATTTTACTGACAGGTACTTATAAATGGGTGTATATTTTTTTACGGTGGCTACATACCTGTTTCACCATGTGTGAGTCTTAAATTTTCCGAATAATGACCACCCTTAAATGTGGGTTGCATTTCTGTAAAAAAATAATACAGGTAGCCAACGGAAAACCCAAATAATTAAAAAAGTCCCTTTTCCTTTTTTCCTTTTAATTGTTCACGCACATTTATTAGCGTTTATTACTTTGCTTACGCAATCATAAAAATTAAATAACCCTTTGTTTATTCCGTTTTGTTAATTCTGAGAATCAAAAAAAAAAAAGAAAAAACCTTACCATAGACAAAGTTGTGCATATGTCGAGCAAATTTTTGAAATTCATACCTTTACTCAATTGCGAATAAAAGCGAAACGCGTGCATCGATTTTCATGATCTTTGTCTCATTTTGCTCATAGGTTATGTGACTTTACGTAAAAGTAATAAGATTTGACATTTTTTTCATTTTGGATTTTTTATGGATTTAAAAAAAAAAAAAAAATTTAATCTTTAGGCAAAAAATAAGTTTTTTCCTTTATATATTCATTTTTAACTTGGAAACTGTTGCTTGTATAGGAAAACAATATATGAACAGATTAAGGGAATTGTAATTTTAAATTTTTTAAAATTTAATTCAATTAAATCGGGCTAGTGGTTCCCGAGTTATGCCGGACGAAACAAATTAACCAAAAAAAAAATTTTAAAATTTAAAAAAAAAATAATAAAAAAAAACCAAACGAAAAAAAAATTTTTATTGCGTTTTTCGAGCTCATGTCAAGGTTATCTACACAGAAAAAATTATCGCATCCCGAGTACATTTTGACTGTTGACTAGTGTTATCGATCCCAAGACCACCTACGGAATCAATCCATTGGTTGCCTCTGGTTGGAGCACCAAATGGAGCAGCACAAAGTAAGTTTACGACGGTTGTTGGGCTCCCAAACAAATGTTGGTAATCAATAAAGAGCACTGCGCAAAACGACACAAACTCCACTTAAGAATAAATCTATTCCAATCAAATATAATTTCCAATCGTTTCGTTTGGGAAGAAAGCACACACATACACACACTCCAACAAACACTGGTTTTAGCTGCATTAGGTGGCTGTTCTTTTCATTTCATCTCATTTTTTCCAAGCGGCCAGCGCCGCCTATGAATGGATTGGCCGGCCCCCATGCTCCCTCTCTCACCATGTGAGAAATAATTTATGTTGAAACATGTGTTGCCACAAATGTTAATTGGGTTGGCCATTAACCAAAAAACTTTTAACGGCAAAGTGTTACTTGGTCTCTGATGGTCCATCATTATGGGTGGCGCTTTTTGGTTTCGGAGACTGGCTGCTTGCTGGCTAGCTTGTTATTTGTTTGTGACATCCATCCAAACAATAAATTAGTTACATTTATTAAAAATCAATAAAACCACAGAAACATACAACCACCGCTTTGTTTCGGAGGGAAAACAAGCTGTATTAAATGTTAGAAGAACAACGACAGAGGAAAACAGAAAACTAACATTTATGGGGGTCATTATGTCAGTATCCCATGGGTTTTTGAATTATGGCGATTTCTGCTTTGATTTCTTTCGCTTTTCCTTTGTTACCGCCAAGAAATCTCTCACATAAATGTCAAAATAGATTTTTATGGTTTAGAAAGTGTTGATCAATAGCTTTCGGGAACCCACCCACCAAAACTTGAGCCGGACGTCTAAAAACGTTTTGTTTTACAGGTGTGTTAGCCGCGCTCGTCAAATTACCAAAAGTTTGATATCACAATGAAGAAGCTTCCATGTTATCGGAAATGTTGTTAATGGACTTTGAATGAATTTCACATTTTGTATTCAGTTGCTAATAGTGGTTTGAAACTTAAAACCGAACGGTGATGACCGATGTTTTAATATGATATTGCCTATGTCATCACTATGCGTGCAACTCGGCAGGGAGACACAGCAGATGAACGTTAAAGAGATGTCGTGAAAAATATGTTAAACCCATAGTAATTTGAAATGCAAAATGACGAAACCCACATATCATCAAAAGTTTTCATGATAACGTTCGATCATGAAGTTTGTATTGTTTTAAAAATTCTAGTATGTTGTAGGAGAGCTATTCCATGTCAAGCGGTACGATTTTTGACTTCGATAGATGCGAATGTTTTTTGAAAATATGTGCGTGTATTCTTCGCATAAAAATATTGAATACGTATTTTTGAAAAAATAAAGTAGAATTTTTTCACGAGTTACGACCAATTTAACTGCGAAAAAATAATTTCATTAAAAAGTGTGTTCATTCAATCGCCTGTATCTTTTGAAATTCGTGTGCTTCCAAACTCACACAGTCAATATAAAAGTCATCTAAGAACATTACTTAAAAGTTTCAAAAAATGAGTTAATGTAATCATTTTGAAAATCAAAATAAAATAAATAATATAGTAGAATCCTTAAAAATATAACGCCGCTATACCATTCCTCATCAATATTTTAAAAGTAATTGAAATTACCTACAAGATATAGTACATTAAAATCGGTCAAGTATTTCAGGATTTACAGGCGATTTAAAAAAAAATATTTTTTTTCACAGATAAATTGGTCATAACTCGTGAAAAAAAAAATTATTTTTTTCAAACAATACGTATACAATATTTTTATGCGAAGAATACATGCAAATACTTTCAAAACAAGCCCAGCAATTGAGATCAAAAATCGTACCGCTTGATACGGAATGACTCAGTAGTCACAATATCGTTACCTTATGAAAAAACAAATAAGGAATGACTAAAGTCGGGCGGGGCCGACTATGTGATACACTCCACTTTCTATCCGAATACAATTCAATTCGTTAAAAAATTTAAAACGGGAAGGATTTTTGTATGCTTCCTAATCATAGGCTAATATGACCCAATTTGTCTAATCGAGAAGAATATTTGTATCGGGGCTATATCTAAACATGGAATGATGTGACAATAATATGTTCTTCCAGTTCAAGTATAACGTGTTATGCTCAATATGAAGAAATTCTCTGAAAATACGTGGTTTCTGGGGGAAAAAGTCAAGCTGGGAGCGAATATAAATATAAAGCTATATATAAATCTGAACCCATCTTACCCATTTTCACCATGGGTGTTTCTAGTGGAAACATTAGATATTTTGCCAAATTTGAAGAAGATCTGTTAAAATATGTGGTACCTAGAGCACTAGAAGTCAAATCGGGAGCGAAATTTGAATGAGAGCTATATATAAATCTAAACCGATCTGACCTATTTTCAGCAGAGGTTTTCCTAGTTTAAATATAAGATGTTTTGCCAAATTTGAGAACAATTTTCACCACAGGTGTTTCTAGATAAAATTTAATATGTTTGCCAATTTTGAAAACAATCTGATAAAAGATGTGGTTTCTAGAACGGAAAAGGTGATATTGGGAGCCAAATTTGTATTGAAGCTATATATAAATCTGAACCGATCTGACCCATTTTCACCACAGGTGTTTTTAGTGGAAACATAATATAATTTGGCAATTTTGAAGAAAATCTGTTAAAATATGTGGTTTCTAGAGTGGAAAAAATCAAATTGGGAGCGAAATTTACATGGGAGCTATATATAAATCTGAACCGATCTTCACCATTTTCGTCACGGGTGTTTCCAGTTGAAATATAAGATGTTTTGCCAAATCTGAAGACAGACAATCTGATACAATATGTGGTTTATAGAGCGGAAAAAGTCAAATCGGGAGCGAAATTTTTATGGGAGCTATATATAAATCTGAACCGATCTAACACATTTTCACCACAGGTGTTTCTAGTTGAAATGTAAGATGTTTCGCCAATATTGAAGAATATCTGTTACAAAATGTAGTATCTAGAGTGAAAAGAGTCAAATCGGGAGTGAAATTCATATTGGGGCTACATCTAAATCTGAACCGATTTTCTTCAAATTAAATAGCGGTCGTCCTCGTGCCGAAAAACTTCGTTCTGCAAAGTTTCATTTGGTTCTGTCTACAAGTGCGACCTGTATCATGATTACAAGAATATATGGACAGACAGACGGACGGACATTGCTAAATCGATTCAAAAAGTGATTCTAAGTCGATCGGTATAATTAACAATGGGTCTATCTCCTTTCCTTTTGGGTGTTACAAACAAATGCACAAAGACATAATACTCTCGTGGAGAGTAAATAGTAGATTTTTGTATAAAATTCGTTTTAAAATACAAAGAAATCTAAATTTTTGTCAGAATGTTTATCGTAGTCAAATGCGCCATAATCAATTCAAGAGTCGATGTTCCTATTTATATATTAATACTAAATATTTAGCTGTGCTTTTTTTTTAATACTGAAATATCACAAAAAACATATTTTTTAAACATTTTGTCTCTACACAAACGAATCATCAGCATTAAAGGCGTCATAAAATTGGTCTTGGAAGTCACAGACTGAGTAGAAACAAGTAACTAGTAAATCAAAAAAAAATTCTTTTTTCAAATCCATGATTTATGCAAGCAGAATTCTATTGGGCATAGAAATTCTTTTTTAGTTATCTTTTGTAGAAGAAAAAATTACTGACACTATTCGATAATATGTTTTAACTTCGTATTCCAATACCGCCCATTTTTGGCAGAACTACGCACATTGATGGTAGATGCACTTACACAAAATTTCAGTTTTTTATCTGCCATAGAACGGCATATATTCGAAAATGGGTTTTAACTTCGTATGGGAGGTGCCACGCCCACTTTTGCATTACCGCCCATTTTAGGCGCAACTACGCACATTGATGCTAGATGCACTTACACAAAATTTGAGCACTATACGTGTCATAGAACTGACACTATTCGATAATATGTTTTAACTTCGTATGGGAGGTGGTACGCCCACTATTCCAATACCGCCCATTTTTGGCAGAACTACGCACATTGATGGTAGATGCACTTACACACAATTTCAGCACTCTAGGTGTCATAGAACTGACAATATTCAATAATAGGTTTTAACTTCGTATGGGAGGTGCCACGCCCACTTTTCCAATACCGCCCATTTTTGGCACAACTATGCACATTGAGGCTAGATGCACTTACACAAAATTACAGCACTCTAGGTGTCATAGAACTGACTATATTCAATAATAGGTTTTAACTTCGTATGGGAGGTGCCACGCCCACTTTTCCAATACCGCCCCTTTTTGGCACAACTATGCGAATTGATGCTAGATGCACTTACACAAAATTTCAGCACTCTAGGTGTCATAGAACTGACAATATTCAATAATAGGTTTTAACTTCGTATGGGAGATGCCACGCCCACTTTTCCAATACCGCCCATTTTTGGCACAACTATGCGAATTGATGCTAGATGCACTTACACAAAATTTCAGCACTCTAGGTGTCATAGAACTGACAATATTCAATAATAGGTTTTAACTTCGTATGGGAGGTTCCACGCCCACTTTTCCAATACCGCCCATTTTTGGCACAACTATGCACATTGATGCTAGATGCACTTACACAAAATTACAGCACTCTAGGTGTCATAGAACTGACAATATTCGATAATAGGTTTTAACTTCGTATGGGAGGTGCCACGCCCACTTTTCCAATACCGCCCCTTTTTGGCACAAGTATGCACATTGATGGTATATGGACTTACACAAAATTTCAGCACTCTAGGTGTCATAGAACTGACAATATTCAATAATAGGTTTTAACTTCGTATGGGAGATGCCACGCCCACTTTTCCAATACCGCCCATTTTTGGCACAACTATGCGAATTGATGTTAGATGCACTTACACAAAATTTCAGCATTCTAGGTGTCATAGAACTGACAATATTCAATAATAGGTTTTAACTTCGTATGGGAGGTTCCACGCCCACTTTTCCAATACCGCCCATTTTTGGCACAGCTATGCACATTGATGCTAGATGCACTTACACAAAATTTCAGCACTCTAGGTGTCATAGAACTGACAATATTCAATAATAGGTTTTAACTTTGTATGGGAGGTGCCACGCCCCTTTGTCCAATTGGTCAAATTTTTCCATTTCCTTGTATTGCCATCGAAAATGATTAAGTGTGAGCAAAAGTGTAATTTGAGCAAAATTGGTTGAGAAAAAAGCTTTCAAAAATTGATTTCAAATTTTGTGGCACACAAACATATATGGAAAGTAACCTTATATAAAGCATGGAAAAAAAGGCGTCAAGTTCGGCCTTGCCGAATCTAATATAACCTCCACCACGGAGTGTATTCCACAGTATTATCGGTAGATTAGAGGCTGTCGACATTACATAGAAGTACACTACCATATTAGGAAATTTGTAATTCTTGATTATTATAATATTAACAGTCCTCTACTATATATAATTACACTGTGCAACATTTTTGAAGTCATTTCAAAATAACCATATACGGACACCGCTACATGATAAAAGACCAAAAAAAAAAAGACCCGTGTTTTTTTTTTCCCCCAAAGTCATGCACTTTTTTTTTTATGGGCCCCCAGAGATTTGAGGCCTCGGTGTAATTTTTGGAAAAAAGTGATCATATTCTCAGGCTCATATCTTGCAAACCGTTCGGAATTTACTCTCTTTTACTCTCTGAGGCAAAGTTCTATCTCTTGTCATAAAGAACAAAAATTGTGAACATATAAAATCAAAAAAGCTTCATCTTCAAGGTCAAAATCGCAAAAAACTTAAAAAAAATTCGATTTTTTTTAACCTTTTTTCCCCTGTTCAGGTCCATAGGTAGCAAACCGCTGAAAATTCAGGGAAACAATCAACTACAAAAATGTACCTAAGATCTCAATAAACAACTTTCTAGAACATATGAACTTCCTAGGAATTATTCTTAACACCGTTTAGGTAGCGCTTAGGTAGCCGCAAAATTGAAAAATTTCCCAAAAATTAGATTTTTTTTCCTTTTTTGCCCTGTTCAGGTCCATAGGTAGCAAACCGTTAAATATTCAAGGAAACAATCAACAACAAAAATGTACTTAAGATTTCAATAAACAACTTTCTAGAACATATGAACTTCCTAGGAATTATTCTTAACACCGTTTAGGTAGCGCTTAGGTAGCCGCAAAAGTGAAAAATTGTTTATTCCAGTATTTCTTACCCACACGACATCATCGATGCCATTCAACAAACAACAACAAAGTCGTCGGTCCAAAAATTTGCACTAACAAAACACATGACAATTCAAAGCAGCGAAGTAGTCGCAATCCATTTGTACCAACAACATTAACAACACATATGTAGCCGCAGCACACAATATAAAAGCGACACGACGCTCACATTGAGGCAGTACACAGCGTACACACAAAATTCCGAACGGTTTGCAAGATATGAGCCTGAGAATATGATCACTTTTTTCCAAAAATTACACCGAGGCCTCAAATCTCTGGGGGCCCATAAAAAAAGTGCATGACTTTGGTCTTTTATCATGTAGCGGTGTCCGTATATGGTTATTTTTTTTTCGTGTTGCACTGTGTTATTAATCAAAAATCTTGAAAACCTTGTTAGATAGAAACAAATTTCCTCCTGCCCGATTTTCCCCATTTGCAATTCCATAGACAGCCTAAATGTCTGTACTATTTTGATAGGAAAAGTTGTAATATTGAAGATCCAATATGTTTCAAAGTGGAATGTACACACCTATTGGTACCTGTTTCACTACCATTTTCCATTTTGACCCTAAAAGTACGAATTTAGAAAAATTCGTAGCTCTTATTGTTCGCGTCTACGTACATAGGCGAGTGCAAATACTGAATATCACGATTATAGCTACAGCCGTTTGTAGCCAAATTTAATTCCATTTGGATCCTGATTATACGAATATCGGAAGATCTCTTTATTCTTCACGTCACCGCAGTCAGAGAAGTAAACACATCTAATTTCTTTATTCCACCTAAGGTATTATTTTCCACCTAAAAGTACAAATTTCGACAAAATCGCAGTCAGATGAATATACACAACGAATTTCTTCTTGTTAGGGAAATATGTTTGCCTCTGGGCCGATTTCGCCCACTTTCAATCCCAACCGATCTACAATCATTACACACATTTAGGGAAAATTTCATTCGGCCGCTATCGTACTTTCAACAGACAGACATACGGACATGGCTAGATCGTATTGGAATTTTACCACGACCCAGAATATATATACTTTATGGAGTCTCCGACGAATATTTTAAGGCGTTACAAACGGAATGGCAAAGTGAATATACCCCCATCCATAGGTGGAAGGTATAAAAAAGTTTTAAACAATGAACAATGGACACAATGAACTCATTTATGGGTTACAATTCGTAAAGCGTGTCCATGTGGATATTTCGGTAGAGAATTGGAAAAATTGGATATTTTTGGAAATTTTTCATTTTCGCGGGAGGTTTGGCAAAAATTACTTTTGGTTTGTGATTTTCTCGCGAACTATCCAACGGATCTGGCTGATTTTTTGCATGTGTATTAAGAACCAATGCAGTTTGCCAAAAATTAAAAATTCGCAGATGAAACTGTTCTGTCACAAATATTCCCCATTAAGTCATCAATCAAATGGCGAATTGACTTTTTCCGGTCTAGAAACCGCCTATTGTACCCGATTTCTTTAAATTCTGCACAACATCTTACAATCTAGCTAGAAACGTTAACAATGAAAGCGGGTAAGATCGGTTCAGATTTAGATATAGCCACATACAAATGTCGCTTCCGATTTGACTTTTTCCGCTCTATAAAGCACATATAGTATCCGATTTCCTTCAAATTTGGCTTAGCACATTATTATCTAACAGGACACATCTGTGGCGAAAGCCAGATTTAGATATAGCCCACATACAAATACTGCTTCCGCTTTGACTTTTTCCGCTTTAGAAACCACATATTTTATTCGATTTGTTGGAAATTTGGCACTGTACCCTATAATTCAACTAGAAACATCTGTGGCGTAAATGGGTCAAATCAGTTCAGTTTCAGATATAGGTCCCATACGAATTTCGCTATCGATTTGACTTTTTCCGCTCTAGAGACAATATATTCTCAGGTATCCTCTGTTTTGATGAAATTTGGCACATACATTCTATTAGTGGTTGCGGGCAATATACTGTCTACCGTAGCTCAAAATAGTACGTAGTTTAAGTTTTACAGTGGTCGAAAGTTGGTTATCTCGGGGGTTTTTTGGAAGAGATGGCTTCATTATCGATATCATAACTTTGGATCGCGTTATTAGATTTCACGATATTGATCTCATCTGAAAGATTTACTCCTTCTCTTTCCGAATCTGAATGAACGAAAATATGAATGCCCTTGTGATTCAAGGACTCAAGAAATTAGTACTTAAAAATTAAAAACAATAACAAAATATTTATTTAATATGATCAAATATATAACGCAAATAAATATTAAATAAAAACTACTTAGTTTTGTTGATATTATGTAGTATTAATAAAAAAGTATTAATTAAAAATTTGAAGTACATTAATAAAGCAATAAATTATTAGTTTTAATCAAAAATGCTAAAATTGTTAGAATTATACAAAATTAAACATTGCTTATTTATAAAATATAAACAAGTAAGAAGGCGTTAAGTTCGGCCGGGCCAAATCTTATATACCCTCCACCACGAAGTGCATTCCATAGTATTACCAGCAGATTAAAGGATGTCGACTTTACATAGAAGCACAGTACCATATTACGAAAATGTTGATATTTTTATGCACATTACTATATTTGTTTACTATTACAAACTAATGCGCACTGTTTAAAATCTACTACTATATTTAAACAAGTAAGGAAAGGCTAAAGTTTCTATCCGAATACAATTCAATTCGGTAAAAAAGTGAAAACGGGAAGTATTTTTGTATGTTTCCTGATCATAGGCTAATATGACCTGGTCCAATTTGTCAAATCTGTAATATTTGTATCGGGACTATATACAAAAATGGAATAAATTCGGTGAAAATTCGTGTTTTCTGGGGCGGAAAAAGTCTATCCAGGAGCGAAGTTTGTATAGGAGTTATATGTAAATCTGAACCGATCTGACCTATTTTCACCATAGGTGTTCCTAGTTTAAACATAAGATGTTTTGCCAAATCTGAAGACAATATGATACAATATGTGGTTTATAGATTGGAAAAATTGAAATCGGGAGTGAAATTTGTGTGGGAGCTATATATAAATCTGAACCGATCTGACCCAATTGCTCCATGGCTGTTTATAGGACAAATATAAGATATTTCGCCTAATTTGAGGAGGATCTTTTAAAATAAGTGGTTTCTAGAGCAGAAACAAACAGGGAGCGAAATTTTTATGTGAGCTATATAAATCTGAACCGATCTGATCCATTTTCACCATTTGTGTTCCTAGTTTAAATATAAAATGTTTTGCCAAATCTGAAGACAATCTGATACAATTTGTGGTTTCTAGAGCGAAAAAATCAAATCGGGAGCGAAATTTGTATGGGAGCTATATATAAATCTGAACCGATCTAACACATTTTTACCACAGGTGTTTCTAGCCGAAATATAAGATGTTTTGCCAAATCTGAAGACAGTCTGATACAATTTGTGGTTTCTAGAGCGGAAAATTCAAATCGGGAGCGAAATTTGTATGGGACCTATATATAAATCTGAACCGATCTAACACATTTTTTTCGCAGGTGTTTCTAGTTTAAATATAAGATGTTTTGCCAATTTAGAAGAAAATCTGTTGTAATATGTGGTATCTAGAGTGAAAAGAGTCAAATCGGGAGTGAAATTCGTATGGGGGCTATATCTAAATCTGAACCGATTTTCTTCAAACTAAATAGTGTTCGTCCTTATCTCGAAAACCTTCGCTGTGCAAAGTTTCATTTGGTTCTGTTTACAATTGCGACCTGTATCGTGATTACAAGAATAGACAGACGGACATTGCTAAATCGATTAAAAAATTGATTGTAAGTCGATCGGTATAATTAACAATCGAGTGTATAAAAAATGCTGTAATTGTGAAAGTGAAAATGCCATTAGGGAGAAGCATTTTCAGATACAGACAAAGTAACTGTATTATTTTGATTCGCCCCATTCTCCGCCCAAATGTACAAATTTCGAAAAAAAAACCTTTTTGTTTCGAGTCTTCATAGTCAGAATGTATACAGTGAATTTCATGATTTTAACTTCAGTGGTTTGGTAGGTCCCATTTTTATGCCACTTTTTCAATTATATTCCTTTCGAAAAATCTCTCTATTTTACATGTCTATGTAATTAGAAGGATGAACACACCCAATTTCATGATTCTAGCTGTTGTCGTATCATTGGTACCATATTTTATACCTATTTGTTCCATTTCGCCCACTAAAACTTTTATTTTCTTTGTGGTGCTTCAAAGTTATAAGAGAAATGTCCGCAACAAATTTCAAATGTATGAATACAAGAAATTTAATTAATAAGCCAAGGCTACCAATATTTGTTTACTATATACATATATAATGGAAATAATACTTCAATTCATAAAGTAAATATAAGGCAGCAATCACAACTACCCTAAATATTGGGGGGATAGTGTATTTTTAGCTACAGTCTTTTGGTTGTTTGTATTTCCATCCTATTTTAATTTCAAAAGTATAAATTTTGAAAATACCTTATCTGTCACGTACGCAGTGTAAGACATGTTTATGATTCTACCATTGTTTTTGTCGTAAAAGCAACAAAATAAAGTACGAATTTAAAAAAATATTTTACGTTGCAACGCAGTCAGAGGAATGTATACACTGACTTCCATGATTATATCTGCGGCCATTTTGTTGTTACCATTTTTATCCCCTTTTTCGCATTTTACCCCTTAAAAGTACGACTTTCGAAAGTCTATGTATTTAACGTGTCTATGCATTTAAAGGGATGTACATATCGAATTTCATCATTCTAGCTGTAGCCTTTTAGTTGGTACCATTTTTATCCCACTGCTCTCATTGATTCCCTTGAAAGTACGAATTTGGATAAACCTTTTTATTTTTCGTGTCTACTCAGTCAGAGGAATGTGTACAGCGAATTTTATGGTTCTAGCTGCATCCATTTGTTTGGTACAATTGTTATCCCCTTTTTCATTTTACACCCAAAAAGTACGAATTTCGAAAAATTCCTTTATTTTGTGTGTCTACGCAATCAGAGAAATATATACACGGAATTTCATTGCTCTAGGTGCAGCCGTTTGGCTGGTACTATTTTTATCCCCATTTAACACCTTAAAAGTACGAATTCAGAAAAAAATTTATATTACGTATCTACTCTATTAGAAGAATTTACACGCCAAATTTCATGTTTCTATCTGTTGCCGTTTGATAGGTACCATTTTTATCCCTTTTTGTCCCATTTCGCCCCCTACAAATAAAAATCACTCCATGGTGCCCTTTTATGAAATAAAGGGAATGCGCATTGCAAATATCAATTAAATACAAGCCAATATGTCCAAAAACA